>VZRV01010294.1:638659-686582 GCA_013398115.1 Falcunculus frontatus | reverse complement strand
GGAAGGAAGGAAGGAAGGAAGGAAGGAAGGAAGGAAGGAAGGAAGGAAGGAAGGAAGGAAGGAAGGAAGGAAGGAAGAGACCCAGTTGTTGAATTAATGATGTATTTTAAGAATACAATATGCAGTAGTGTCAATACTTCTATATGCAGTGGTGTCAATACTTCTATTTACCTCAACTATGAGGATGCTTAGGGAATCTGATGGCTAGCTCACATGGAAGATAATTAAGGATTTTGTTTTCCTTGTATTGTAGGCATCCTGTGGATCTGTTTCTCTAAGGCCTTTCTCTAAATGTCTTGGGGTTTATGAAAAAAAAAGGGGGGTTAAAATCAAAATACATAATTATAAAAGTAGTGAAATTCTGCGTGTTTACAATATATGGCTTAGAATTTCACAATAGGTTAAGGGCATAAACTTACTTGATTAAAAATGCATTTGTTCACTGGGGGTTTTTGGTAATTGTTGATTCTACCTATTGGTATGATTTTCCCTGAAAAACCTGGTGTTAGCCACCTTTGAGAAAGAACAGTAGATCAGATGGATCATTGCCTTAATGTACTGCAAGAAATTTTGTGTTCCTAGTTCAAGTCCAAAACCCACTTGCATTTCCCTTTTTGTCATTACTGAGGGGTTAGAAACCCAGCACATCCTTGCACAGAAATGCATATTATATACTTTCAAATGCCATATGTGTTTAAGTAGATTCCAAACTTTAAGTGCAGTAGAATAACATTCAGAGAGGAACAGGGATTTTTTTTTAAGGATTTCATTGCCAGAGAGGTCTGTTTGTAAAACCCTAATCCAGAAGAGCCTGGAAAGCAGTTTTGCATAGTTAATGTATTGCACGTGAATACATCTGCTAAGTCTGAATGCTTATATAAATCCTCCAAAGTAAGACTCTAAAATTGCCTAGGTGACAGAATAAATCCATTCTGTACCAAAAAAAATGTAACATTTAGCCTCCAGCTGCTTAACCTTAGTTACTGCATCATGGTTACTGTGTGCATTCCTGGGTTTATAACTTTTTATTTTTCCTAGATAGGAAGACATCTTGAGTTTATTTTTATTGGCCATCAATTCTCTCACAGGATCAAAATATCATAAGTTGATTAGGTATTAATGAGAGTTCATTAATAGTAGGTTTCTGGCTCCAGAACCCCGAACATCTGTGATTTTGTAACTTAGTGAATTTTGAGCACCGATAAAATCTTTCTTTCTAATGAAGCTTATTAATAAATGATTGAGCAATGTAATTTATCGCTGACTGTATTATTATTTCTTAGACCTAAAGTTGCATTATAAATTGACTCTTCAGAAAAAGGTAAACTGATTCACTAACTTTAGGCCTTGCCTTGCATTCTAACATATGGTTCTGCTTAAATGTGCCCATGTTTGCAACCTTCAGTTGACATTTTTGGCACTCAGAATAGTGTCTTGTAATTATGCTAAGTCTAGAAAGGAGGATTAGCTTTTATAGCTGAATTCATAAAATTAAAAAAAAAGTTTTAGTCAAATTTATTGGCTGCAATGAGCCCTCCAGAATGCAGACGTCTGGTCTGGTGGAACTCAATAGATTTCTGTTTTCTGCATGTGCACGCGCGTGCGCACTCACACCTGCACAAACGACTGCTTTAGGAGAGCATTTGTGTGCAATAAAATGTTAAATATTTTCACACTTAAAATCAGCTTCCCCACCTGCAGCGATTATTGTCAAACAAGCTTCATTTGATATGTTTTGAAAGCCTTTTTCTTCCTCTTTCCTCCCCCACCCCTTTCTTTCTCTCTTAAAATACACTACATTTGTTGTATCGGCTGTGTTGCAAAGCCAGTTTTCTGAATACTGTCCAGGTTTTTCCATAATTCTCACCCCGGTGCAGTTTTGTGGAACAATTTGCAAGTGCTTCATTATTGATTCAAAGCCACAGTGGTTGAAAGAGTGTGAGCTGAACTATACTGCAGCATGTTGTGTGTAGAAACCATCACTTATCAGTCCTGAAAGGCACATTCCTGATAGCTGAGTGTTGGAATGAAACCCTGACTTTTATCTCTGCACCAGAAGGGAAAGGTTTCATTTGGGTTAGCAAAGACCAGGCACCCATTTCCTTTGCAACAGCCTGCCTCAAAGTGTACTTTAATTCCTGATGATTCCACTGGAAGATCAAGCTCACACACACATCTATCAAAAAAATCTCCTCACCCTTGAGGATCTTCACCCCTTTTTGAACTCTCTCAGGAATGAAAAAGCCAATAGCAACCTAGCTGCCATGCCTTGTACATTTTGAATACAGGAATCTGCAAAAAGTTTTGTTCTGTGCTGTTACTGATTTCTTCTTCTTTCATCAGTTTACACTTTCAAATGTCCCTATTAGACACTGTAGGGCAAAATCAGGATGGTTACCCTGAGTTATCATAGTCAAGCATGAAATATAATCTCTACTTTTGGGAAATAATTAATCCACTATTTACAAGAGTTTAGAAGGAAAGCCTAGTTCTTTCAAGGATTAAAAACCTTCCTTCATTGCTTCCTTTCATTAGAGTAGACCTTTAAAGGATGATGAATTCAAGTTGTTATGAGCAGCTGTCACAACACAATATTTACCTATTTAGCATCAACCAGTTGCATGCAGCACTCAGGCTGGGGACTCCTCACTGTGGGATCCCTCCATAGGCTCTAAAGCCGGGCTGGCCCCTTGCTGCTGCCTTCTACTTGGGAACCTCTGCCTTTTCCATGGCCTCTTTCTTTTGATTATCTACACAGGATGCAAAGCCAATCAGGCTCCTTATTTAGATAACTCACTTAACTATCGGTAAGGAGGTGGGATTAATCTAGGCTGTGGTTTCTAGTTGGAAATGAATGTAAAACATTGAAAAAGCAGAAGAAATACACCTCAAGAAGAGGAACACAGGAAACAGGAACCACTCCAGTGTTCCACTCCTGACAGGGGAGTCCTTCTGTTCTCTGCTGCAATTTTGCGGTATCTGGCAATCATCCTGGGTGGTGTTATAAAATGAGATGAGATTGCTTAAGTTACACATAAATTTAGTCTCTAAAAGGTAGATGTCCGATCCAGTTTAAGGGCTTAATCTCTGTCAATAATCAAAGAGGAGAAGCAGACACCTCCCCAAGATGGTATTTCCCATTTGAAGGTAGGTGTTTCGGAGAGGGCAGGCAAAAAAACTCCTCAGAGATAACTCTGTCATCACTGGAGAAAGAAAGTTATTTTATGCAACTACTTCAGGCTACTCAGGTAAATTTCAGATTATTGAAGTTAAGCAAGTCAATTTTTTCCAAGTCCTTGGTTCTTGTATCTCAAGAGGTACAGGAAAATGAGCACAGGTCTGTTCAGCCTTAAACTGTATCCTGTCACTATAACTATTTTTAACATTAGCTTTGCATTAGAAGCTAATAAATGTTGCCAGTACCTTTTAAACTCTTCACTGTATACTACATGTGTTGGGTTTTTGTTGGTTTTTTTTCTCCCCCTGTAAAACTGCTAAACATATGCTTAACCATCTGGCAAAGGACAATCAAAACCAAACAAACACAGTGTCTGAAAGTTCAAACAGATAATCAGTCATACTTCTTCATAGATTTTATATAGAGGCCTGATTAATAGCTCAGCAATGTAGAATGAAACAACAATGTAAAAATTAATTAACATGCCACAGTAGGTAGTTTAATGCTCTCATTCAAAATAAAGATACTGTAAGGGAGAGAGTTTCTCTCCTCTTTCTGTCCTGCTTTGTATATATTCTGGCTGAACTGTATTTGTTCAGGCTATTAGTATTACTAGTCATATATTACCTGTATTAGTATTACTAGTCATACATTACCCTGTCTTTCCTTTCTCCACCATCTCCTGATTTTCTTACATTCTGCAGCAACTATCTTAATTTTCAAGGTTTTGGGCTTCCTAGCACCTCTTTATCTTTCATCACTGTCATTCAGGCTTCTGTGGTACTCTGTCCTGGACTGCCCGATATTCCTTGCTCATTTGGGAAGTTCTCAGTCAAAAACCTAGAAGTCTTTCCCACACTCTTTCTTAGACACAGAAGAATTACTCCACAGAGGCCTGTGTAGGCATGAACTTGTCCTTTGAGTCACTGTTTTGTATTCCGAGGTCTTATTAAAAAATAAAGTCTAGTGGAATCCTGCTGAGTATCCCACACCGTACAGACAGATAACCCAAAAAAATAAGGGTAGTAAAACCAACATTATTTGATATCTTCTGTTTCTCTGCATAGGAACAAAAGAGATATTAAGGCAGGCAATTCCATTAAACTTTTGCTGGCCGTGTTTCTCCTATGCTAACATCCTGGGAAACTTTGATAGAATAACAAATTCCTATTCAAGTAGTTGCAATAAAATCAAAACAGTGCTTTTACCTTTCTTTTGAGGAATTGGGACAAGGAATGTGGAGGGGGGTCAGAACTTGGAAAAACAAGGAAACCGGTCCAGGAAGGTGTGCAGCGTGGAACATATGTTCACTGCTGGTTCACAAGAATGGCAGATCTGGTTTAAGGGGCATGTAGTAAAAAAACATAGACTTTGAATGAAGAGCATTAAAACGGAAACAGATTCAGGCCTCCTAAAGTCATTAGAGTGTAATGTAGCTTTAGGAAAGCTTTTTTCCTGTTGCTAAGAATGAAATATACACCAATAATTTCACACTCTCCTCTGAATACTCAGAGCCCAGATCATTTTTCTCCCAGAGCCATCCAGCTCTGTAGCACTCGGCTCTCCAGATTTATCGATGTAAAGCAGAGCAGATCTAAGTATGGCCACTACAGGAGGAAACCCACACTCAGTTTCTGACACTAAGAAATAAGAAAAGCAGAAAGAACAAAATTAGATTTGTTTTGGTTTTGTTTGGCTTTTAAGATTTTGGCCTTAGAGTTTGAAACCAGCCCAAGTTTATGGTTTGAATCCCCATCTTCACCTGGGTGCCTGAACTTCATTGTCTTTTACTTTTCCATTGGCATGTGCTGCCTAGGTCTGTGTCCTCAATCAATGCTCTCCTTGCAGGCTCATTGCTAACCCTCCCTTTTTCCCTGCCTCTTCTGCCAGCAGGCTGAGGAGGACACAGCAATAAGACAGCATCTGAGGATACACCTATCAAAATGATACATTACGTGAAAGATAAGTAAAAAAACTCCCCTCCTCTGCTGTCAGCCAGCGTGTTACAGTCTTTCTCGACTAAGGAAGTGTCCATCAATATGTCTCTATTGATGAAGTTACAGCCTGAGCAAATCTCTGGTGGAGACCTTCGGAAGGGGTAAAACAGAGCCTGTGCTGTTGTGATTTATCTTCCTGTTTGGCACTGGCTACTCATATCAGAGTGAATTTGTCTCACAGAAGTGCTGCACATCTATCTGTGTAAGAAATGTGCACTGCAGTCCAGGTGGGAGCTAGTGGGGATCTTAATCTTCCACAAACTGTGGCTGCATCTCCATTTACCCAGAGTGGGCTCTATGTGCATGCAGTCCAGGGGTTTGGTTAGACAGAGCCAGCACAGCAGGCTAGCATGGGCAACTAGATGGTTTTTGGCATCCAAGACACAAAGCAAGTTATTAAAAATTCATTGTAAGAAGCTGTTTTTGTTCTCCACCACTACTCTACAGAGATGCGACCACGATAATGTTGGGTACCATGATTTCTACCAAACATTTCCTGGTGTGTACCAAGAACTTTTCTTTCCTTCATTTTTCATCTATGAAAATTATGTTAAAACTATATTATTCACTTCTGAAGTCAATTTCCACATTAGAAAGTATATTTTGGATTTTCTTTTTTGAGGTTGAAAAACCTAACAACTTCTTTACGCCCTTTCAACGAACAAGCAAAAAACCCAAAGCGCAGTAATCCAGCAGCTGGCAAAACAGTAGCAACATGATTTAGAGAAGACATGTCTTCCAACTAGCATGAGATTAAATGAAGCATTATTTATTTATTGGCTTTTCTGGTTCACTTAGCATGATTTGCATATAATCTAATATTGTGGAAACTCTTTGAGACCCCAGTAGAGTTCTTCCTTTTGCTAGATGTATGATCCCTCTCCCAAAATGCTTATCTAAGTAGACACTGAATACCTTGCACACACTAGTGAATTTTTCTCCTCACAACCTCCCTGATAGAGAGTTATTGCTTGATTTACCTGTGGGAAAATAAGATTAAATAATTGGCTCCAAGCCAAGAGGAAGCCTGTGGCTGAGCTGTGACTAGCACCCAGATATCCTGAGTCACAGTCCAGTGCATTAACCACAAGCCAGTTTTGTTGCTGACAGACATTTCTTGGTAGCAAGCCCACATTTCTGGAATGTATTCCCTGCAGAAATGCAATTAAGTACGTACTTGGCTACTTTTAAAAGAGCTGCAAGCCCCACCTCTCTACCCAGGCCTTCCACTTACTAAATCCCTGCTTCTTAGTTTACTAGTAAAGCTACAGGCGGCCAAGAGGCCAGTCTGGAGCTATTTTTATGGTTGTTATGTCTTGCTGAAAACAAACGCATTTTACAAAGAAATAAATTCAACTAAAAGAAATGTGTTTTGACATCTGAGGATTTTGTCACCATTGTAAGTGTCAGCCTGTGATGGGTGTTGACTGGACACAGGATCAGAAGCCCACCTGAACTCACCTAGGACATGTCAGCATCTAATAGGCAGCTTCTATCAGCTTAACAATAAAGAAATCCTTTTATTTTCACAGAATCAAAGTAACTGTCATGATAACTTAATTTTTAGAGGATTTTTTTTCAGGGAAGACCATTTTTTCACCATTTTGATATTTGATGATAGGTTAATCCTCAGAAAATGAGAATATTTACAAGATTGAATTCCTGTGCGTCATCATCTGTTTGATTTTTATGGGAGAACAAAGCAGTTTGCTGAATCAAATGTGTATGTCCCTGTAAGAACTAAAGTGTTAATTTTTGCTTCTGCGGGCAAGGAATTAGATACACTCCTGCAGTTGTTGTCCAGTCAAGTCTTCCTATCTGTATGGAAAATAATAGCGTCTTGAAGAGAATATTTATTGTTACTAAGCCCCTTTGGACATGGAAGGTAATGTAATATCTTTTGAGTTAACTGTTGTTCAAAATATCTGAAGCTAATTGCAACACTGATCAGAGAACATCGGTGTGCCAACCTAAGCAACATTTGGTTCTAATTAACCCTGTGTTTTATCTTTGGTATACTTGAAAAAATAAATCTCATGCACATTTCAAAAAACTAAATCTAGAGTCTGAACAGGTTTATTGTAACTCCACAAACACAAATTATTTTTGGGACCTGCCAGACCCTTCAGCCATCCTTACCCCAGGTACTTTTCCCAAGTAATCAATTTTATAGACACAAGCAAAGATAAAATTTCATTTAAAAAGACAAGTGCACACATGCTTATTGCAGGCCTCCTGTATGCACTGCTGTATTTGTAAGCAAACACGTGCATGTGTGGGACTGACATGCAACACATCTGCCTTCTGCAAAGATCACACAGGACAAAATATATTTAGCAAGTAACGAGTAGCCTTCCTCTGCAGCTAACATAGCAGCTTCCATCTGTGGTGAATTAGAGGTTGTTCCAAGAAAAGATCCTGCATGAGTTTTGTCAGAAGAAATTAGTTTGGTGTGTTGTAAAATCAAAACCAGAATGAGATGTGATTGTTGCTGAGTGGGTGGGTCACTCCTAATGTTGCCTTGATTCCTATAAACATGAAAAGGAACTTTGAAAAAAGAGACATCACAGCTCTGTGCAACTGTGCTGCTTTCACTGTCATAAAGCAGTATTAATCAGAGTTAGCCCAAGACAGCCTAACCCGGGTCAAGGGATTCTGGAATGGCACAGCCACATCTGCCAGTTCCACTCCTGCAGCCAGCAGGCCCCTTGTGTGTAGGACAGCAGAGTTCTGAACTCAGGGGAGTCAGCAGCCAGGATGCTATTTAGTGGTGCCAAATTACAATACATTTTGGGGTGCTAAAGTTTTACAAGAAATGCATATTTTTAAAATCTTCCATTAGACATTGCAGCCAATAATATTGGTAGATCTCTACATTCTATACAAACTATATAACACTACTTAGATCAGGTTTCTGTGATTCTGTATATATAACACCATACGCCCAATGACCATATTTTCTGCAGTCCAGAAACAAAGAGCTTTTAGATAACATAAAATATGAGTATTACTAGTGTTGCTCATACCCACAGCTGATGTAGTGTACAGTCACGGCATTTGCTGTAGATTCCAGATTTAACCATTTTGAAAATATGTCATCTGCTCTTGCCAGGGTGTAAAGATCTGGCTGGGCATCGAGACAGCCCAGGAAGAGTTTCCTGAAAGTAGATCCTCTCAAGCCTCTTCAGGCATTCTTTGGGTCCTGAGCTTATCCCACAAGCCTAATGGATTTCTCTGTCTAAGAGTTTGCAAAGTCCCTCACCGCCCCAGGAGCTCTTTTTTTGATCCCCACAAACCTGCATGAGTCAGCTGAGAGCTGCAATGAGTATGAAAGATTACAGAAAATACTTTTATTTCAATATTAAATAAATGATGCAAGGGAAACAGAGTTCATTATTAACATGAAGTGGATTGTTCATTTTCATCTTGAATTCAAATACATTACCATGAACAGCTGCAAGCTCAGGTCGAAAGAGAATGTTGAATTCAAATATTTTAAATGGAAGAGATGCATTACATACCATTAAGGGGGAGATTTTCACAAGGGAAGGTATATGGACTTATGGCTAAAACTGGACTTGTTCTTGGAGCTGTGGTGAACTTTGAGCCCTGACACAGAAATTTAGTGTGACCTTCTCTGTGTCACTCTGTCTTCCTGTTCGCTGTTTTGTCATCTGCAGTGGAAGAATCTCCTTGACCTTTTCTAGCACACCGGCTTTTTAGGGAGAGCCATAGTCCTATAAATGTTACTGGTCTTTGGTTGTTTGATGTCTTCTTTTTCAAATTGAAGCAAAAATAACAACTAAAATATGACTATTTTAAATGACAAAACAATTTTGAGTTTTGTTTTTAAAATACAGCTTTGCCCCTCACCCATCTTTTTTTCTTCTGAATGTAAATACAAGATTAGCTGCATGGCTCCTCTCTAATGAGACTTTGAAAGTCTGCATGTTTTGCCCAGTAAAAATATAGAGGGAAGGGGAAGAGAGGAGGAAAATGTAGTTTAAATATTTTTGCTAATGTATTTGTGCAACAGTTCAGATGTTAAAATCATGTGGGGTTGCTAATAGCATATTTGCACTTGAGAGGAAAATTGTATGAATTAATTTAGACAGTGGTTTGAAAATACAAAATACAATAGGGAATAGTTTTTGAATCTAATTTTTTTTTTTTTTTAATCTAAGCTTCTTGCAGGAGTGTTAACCTTCCTAAAGGTGAGTGGAGCCATCATATCATTTTGAAAATGACACAAGGATGAAGGCAAATGTTGAACTCCTCCTTAGCAGTCAGTTCAGCAAGCTCTCTGCAGCAGTGCCTTGCAGAGCAGCCGGAAGATGGGATAAATACACCTCGGAAAGCTTTCACTGACTTGTCTGGCTGCAGACTACAGTGAAGCCAAAATGTGGGTTTCTGAGGTATGTTTGAGATCCCAAAGGACCTTCAAAATCCCGTAGAAAAATCCTGCTGCTACTGTAATATTAGCGGTTGTGATAAATCTACTTCCGGTGTATTAACATACAATGAATTTACACCTTTGTCATGTAAATACTGCATTCATTTCAAATTTCACTTGAGTGGGATATTCTACTCCCAGGTAAAGCTTACTTCACTGTTGGTGTGTTGCCTAATCTGTCTGTTTAAAGCCAGAAAAAACTAAAACTGTGAAAAAAACCAGACTAAGACATTTCTCAGTGGCCTATTTGAAGATGCACATAAGCATTTGGTGAACTTTAGACATGAGCTTGAGTTTCCAGCATGTGTTTAACGTTAAGAGCTTTACCCAGCTGTAACAATGTGAGTCAGGAAGGAGAAATCTGGCTTTGAGTAAACAAGTCAGGTTATGTTCCAGTGTGATGTCAGGAGGGATAGGGTTAAAATCTGCATGTGAAAGCAGCCAGCAACCAAGCACAAGCTATGCCCTAATGGTGTCAGGTCAGCATTTTGGATTTAGAGCTAAGATGTGGTTTCCCACACCCAGCACTGCCAAGCACCACTATTTTGTAATGGAAAAAATCTAGCCAGAGATCTTTCCTAGGCTATTATAGAACTTCAAAAATATGTTTGCTAAATATATATATGTATGCATATAGCTCTACATATATAACCATGACCCTAACTATATAATTCATTTGCAAACACATATACATACACATATATATGTATATGACTCTACCAGAAGAGGTAAAAAACCCTCTGGTACCCTGAGTCAGCATCTAAGTTATCAGCAGGAAACTGTAAAGCAGGGAACCTGAAATGAACCTGAGCTTTCTGAAAGCATGTATCTGTAAAGACTTCTTATCAGGTGGTGGAAAGCATATAGAAATTACCTCATTTGGCATCTTGCATTTAACCATGAGTTCAGAAGTTTCTCCTCACTTGTAACAAGGTCCAAGGAATTGGGCCTTGTTATAAGTAACCACTTCTGGTTGCGCAAACACAACAAGCAACTTAAAACATAATAATAGTATTTAAGTCCAAATTCTACTGTTATTTACACTCAACATAACCCTGAAACTGATCCTACGGTTGAAGCAACAGAGTGTTGCTCCAGGTATGCCACACGTTTCTGGTGTGACCTGGAGCAGACAGGGTTTCCCGTGCATCCTGTGTCTAAATCACAGGGGAGCCAGCGACTGTCTCACACATGATTTATCTGTGTAGGGACTGCCTTCTCCTGTTGTAGCATGCAGTGAAATGAGTCCTTCATCACAATGAGTGATCCTAAAGCCTGTTGTAACATACTAAGACACTCTGTTCTAAAATTGGATCTTCCCCCTTGCAGGAAGTCGTCTGACACTTTGGAATTGCTTTCTGAGCAGGGATGAAAAATCAAAGAGCATGGATTTCTCACTGAACACATATTCCTAAGTTTCAGCTTAGAATTGTCAAATAATGGACTTGTAGCAAAAATCATCAGACATTCTGAAACAATATTCGAAATGCTCTTCTTTAGAGTCCAGACAGATTTCCTGAAGTACAGAAAGGTCCTTCTGAATCAAGGTTAGAAAAAAAGATCAAGAAGCTTCCTTATGAAATTTTGTTTTGAAATATTGGCAGGGTTTTATTTTCACTCTCTCATCAGAAAATATGATCTTTTCACCCATACATACATCTGTCTCCAGGGAAAAAAAGCATGGAAATGGTCTAATGGCAAAAATGTTCATGAGTTTATTCAGAGCAATGCTAATATAGTGAATCTGTAGTTCCATAAAGTACAAAGTGTTATAAAGCAAGACTCTTAAAGTCTCATTGTAATTTGGCAATTTTAGAAAACTGAATAGTATTCTTGTACCTCTATGAAAATGTTTCTCTTCGCTCAGCTTTATCTGGCCCCCTGGAGTGCGATTTATTTATAATCTTGCAGAATACTTTTATTAGCTGTCTTTTCTGTTCTTGCCTATTGGTCTCCAAAGTGGCTGAATGTCCATAATGTGCACCCTCTCGGCTGGCCCAGAAGGACTCCTAGAAATCTTGGTACTAATAGAAAGTTTGCACATGGAACTGTGTCTTGATCACTGAGGCAAGAGTTCCATCCATCTCACCTAGCTGTGCCTTGTAAAAGTGATACGTCTAGTCTAAATTACTCACAGAGGCTCCCTCGATAATTAATGAGCAGACACAATTCTCACAAAGGGGTGCTTGTCCCATCCAAAGACATATGTCAGAGACAGATGGGATAAACTATGCTCTAGTGATGTTGGTCTCCTTTGACCACAAAGCATGAAATTAGATGTCTAATTTCCACACAGTTAAAAATAGGGGGGCATAAAAATCCTCTTTGGTCCCCAGTTGTGTGAACGAAATATAAACCTTTAGGGAAAGAAAGTAAGAAGAGGCTATGCACAGCAGGGTTCCTGTGGGACATTTTTCCTGTGGTGAATTTCTACCAACAGTGCCTGATTTTTCTGCAGTCATTGCATCAGGATGTTTGGGAACTGTTGAAAGGAGTGTGTCTTAGGAGTCCTGGAAATAGGTGCACATGACTGCTACTGGGAATGCAAATGATGATTTTCTTTAGGTCACACTATGTACTGCATGGCTTCTGCCATTCAGAGACTCTGCCCTTCCACATATTTCTCCAACTCCGAGAGAAGCTGACAGCATTTTTGCTCCATACCTAATGGTTTGATGGATTCTTTGAAAATGAACCCATGGCAGTTCACTGACAGTTTTGCAAGATACACATATTCTGTCTCCATTCATTATAAACAGCTGGAGTGAAACACTTCCAATAAGCTTGGGCTTTGGTATAGCAGTGGTAAAGAAGCAGAGAAAATGTGATTTTCTCTTAATGCTGAACAACTGATGTTCTTCCTACTTAGAAAAATAGTATTTTTATAGCCACTAATCAAGGGTTTCCAAATTAACTTGGGAGTCAACCACACAGATTCCATTGCTTTTACTATTTTTAAAAAAGAGCATCTCAGGAAAGATCTCATATTTGTTATTCTCTTATCCATTCCTCCTGATCTTCAGTATGAGCAACCACTTAGGGGATTCACTTCATCAGATTCTGCTTCAACCATAAGTGGTGATACTGATAATTTCTTGCTGCTCATGCTCAGAATGAATCAAACTCTCCAGGCAGATCTTTAATGAGGCTTTTTCTCAATCAGTTTTAGATTGATATAGAAAATGTCCCAAGGCCTTAGTCTTAAGTGTTTCTTGTCAAGAGGAGAAATGATCCTTTCATCAATTTTGGATATGTCACCTTTTAGTTGAATGCCCATTTGCTTCTGTAACAAGGGAAAGTAAAAAGGCTTTCTCTCTGTGTTTTTTTCTATTATCCTTTTTCATTTTTATAATGTTGTTCAAAACAGTGTTATCCGAGTACTTTACATGTCGAATTTATTTAAAAAAATGGAACCCCCACAGGATTTCTGTACTTTTTCTCTTTTCAGGGTGAAATCTGTATTTTGAATAAACTTTCAGAATTTAAATTTACTTGTTTCCTTAGACTGAGGTAGAATTTGAATCTGGGTGGAAAAAAAACTTTATATTTTTTATTATATTTTTGAATTAACAAAAATGTTAGAGAAAAAATATTATGACTTTTAGGTAAAACAAAGATACAAGGCTTTAAAATCAGAACATTTTGATTATTTTTCTTTGTTTTAAACCAGGTGTGTCTCCTTTTCCAGATACTGCTTCCTGAAGTTTTGACTGGCTGTTGTCATAACCAAATTTTTTAACTCTGGAAGACATCCAGATTTTTAAATACCTTTACACCCATTCCAACTACTTCAATTTAGATTTTTGATAATATTTTATTTATTTGCTGGTGTAAGAGACACCACAGGGAGTAGAAGAAAAAGAGAAAAAGGAAGGAAGGGACTTTGGAATTTGCACAGTAATGGGAAGACTGCTCACAAGTATCTGATGCTATACTGGCATCTCAGATCACTTGCATGCTAATATGACTGTCTTTTAACAGGTATGAATCCTTTCTTTGAGAGCAATAAAGCAGATATAAGGTTATGGAGTTGACATTTTCCAGGGAAGCTGGCCAGTTGACTACATCTATATCATTCTGGTGTCCCCTTCTATCGTTTATGAGTTGACTTCATGAGAAACAATATGTATGTGGATTGATTTTTCTCAAAAAACCAAACATAGCATCTATAACGATTTATGATGGCAGTCACTCTGGCTGGCTTGTTTCTGCAGTACCAGTTTGGCCAGATGCCGTAGCAGGAGAAGCAGAGGCACTGAGGGATTTCACTGGAACTAAAACTTTTCTCCTTACGAACTCTCAGAGAATCATCTGCAATGTTTTAGAGGTGACATGTAGCTTGCCTCTGATGCCAACTATTCTGATGGGGCCCTGCAGATCTCTTCTGCAGCTGCAGGTAATAAACAATTTGTCCAGTCTTTGGCCCAAGCCTATTGCCCTGAACTTCCCAGACCCCTGCAAGGGCTGCAAGCAGCCCCCGAGAGCACAGAAAAGTGAAATGGGACAGCTGCTGCTGTCCTTGCCTCCGTCTGCCAGACCCATTGCCAGCTTGCACACCATCCTCTCTCCCCTTGAAAAGGTTATTCCACTGCCAGAAACAGCTATTGTTGCCATTTTGCAGGTATCTGCACTTCTAGCATTTTAGTATGTGAAATATTTGGTTTGTAAGTGGCTTTCGTTTTTTCACTGTTATTATTAACTGAAAGGCAACTACAGGAAAGAAAAACATCCAGCAGCAACTTAGAGGTACCTTCTTTAACCCATAGAATCGTGTTTGAAAAGCATGTGTATGCTGGCACTGATCTCTGACACAAATCGCAAGGGCAGATTGGAAAAATTGACTTTGACTTTGCTGACATGCTGCAGACCACTGGAAAGTTGTTTTCATAAACACAAGGTTTGAGGCCGTAGTGATACCTATCTCCTTTCTCTATTTCTCTTAGTTTTTTCCCCAGCATCTGGCCATTGAAATACATCTCATGAAATGGAAGATGTTTATATTCCTAAATGATTTGGAGTACTAGAGCCTAATAACAGAGCAGCAAGTTCAAGCAAGGCAGGCTCATTGCTTGCTACATTAGCTTCCACTACTTCCCACTTCTAGTGGAGAGACAAATTTATTAAATCAGAGGTAAAATTTAGAGTTCACATTGCTAAGGGTTAGAAGGAACATGCCAAGGTAAATTAAGATTGTAAATTAGTTGCTAGAAGGATTAAATCAGTCATCCAAAAGTCAAAAAATCACAACTGATTGTTTTATTGAGCAGCAGTCTGATTCACAAGGAAAAAAAAAAAAAAGAAAAAACATAGACTTTTTATTGAGTTCACAAAATAGCTTAATTTTTTGTGCTTATTTATAGTACTACACTTCTATGTCCCTTTATACTTATTTTGTTGAGAGTGGCTGTCTAAAATAAGATGATAAATCAAATATTCGAGTGTATCAGCAAACATATTCACTAAGTTGTAAAAGGTGATATGTTTGCTTAAGGGTGTTTTCTTTATGTTTTTTTAAATTTCAGCAATGTTTGTCTGGAAATAGTTGAAGCTAAAAATCCCCTCTAATTCTAAACTAAGAATTTCCACATGGAATTCATCAGCCTAATTAAACTGGCATCATTTCCAGTTACATGGAAAAGTTGTCAAGTGTGCTTACTTTTCCATGTATGCAAGTCTTTAAGATCCAGGACTTGTTGGAAAACTTTTCAGAGGAAATGGCTCTATCTGATAAAATAAACTCTGCAGATGTCTTTTTATCAAATAGCCACCTACCTAGCTCCCTGTGCTTGCAAAAATTCTGTCTGCAGCTACAATAGGAATTAAATTAATTATGTGGGTTAAAATTAATCTTAACTATCTATAATCTTTTAAAAGTTAGGTGTCTAGTCTAGCTAGTTGTTTAAGTGCACTCTGTAGTCAATGAAGTAAGATGGGCATTATTCCAGAAGGTGACTCATCCTGCTATTCTGGGACATTTGTTTTAGGATGGGCTGAAACATCCTTTGGATGTGTATGTCTTCTCCAACTACAGGCAGAACGTCTGTGCAGGGCTTAGATACACACCTGAGTTTGAAGTGACTAAACATGAGTAGGAAAACTGCTACCCTAGTTCAAAATTTAGATAGTTCAGATTGGCAGATTAATCCTCCTGTGCACTGTAAACTATATCTATTATACATAACGCACCCAAAAATATTGAAACAACTAATTCTGTAAGTATGTCCCAATGAACAGAGACAGTTGCCTCAAAGTTTGTTGTTTTTCCCAGAAAACAGACTAAAGATACACTGCAGAGCCACATTTTGCCATATTTTAAGTATTTAGAAATTCAAAGCACTGTTTTCTTTTCCTATTCTGTAGGATTACATCCTTAAAGAACAGCAGACTTGCTAAAGTGTATCTTTGACTTTTCCATTTTTGAGCTACAATAGAGAAGAAAAAATCATAGATGAGAGAAATTCTTGAACACTTGCTTTACCTTTTCAGAAAACACATCTTTGATGTGATCTGCGCCATTCAATGTACTTGTAAATGATGTGGAAAAGACAGCATATAGGGAGGTAATAAAACTGTAAATTCTATAAACTGACTTGGGAGGGTCAAACATAAACCTGATTGTAAATAGTTGAAGTTAAACAACAAAACAAAGCAAATAAAACCACTGTTGGTTAGATAACAAACTAGCAGATGAATACACACATGTATGCGGGAGAAGGGAATAACCTCAACTTATAGAAGGGCTATAACAGCAAGTGCTGTAAATTAGCCTAGGACAGGGATGCATAAACTTTTGAAAGCATGGACTCAGTGTTCAGCTGTAGCCAAAGGGCAAACACAAACCTGACCATTTAAAGAAAGAGAAAACAGAAATCATCATTATACTCTGTTTTCCAATGTCTCACACACTGTGTGTATTTCCAGTCATTTTCTTTCAAAAGTATATTGGAGCAATTGGAAAAGCAAAAAAGATGATAAAAAATATGCAGTGATTATGGTATGGGAAAAAGCTAGAAGGTGTAGGAAAGAGGTGACTGGGACACATTATTGCTAAATAAAATCCTGGAAGTGTGAAGAATGTGACTGGAGAGCAGTGGTAAGAGAAACCAAGGCATTCCCAGGTGGCAGGATGAAAACAGAGGAAAGAAAAGCAAATGCACTGAGTTATGGAACTCACAGTGGCATGATGTTCCAGGATTCAAAAGTACAGAGGGAAAAAAGGCAAGAAAATGTCACAGAAGATAGTTCTTGCATAAACTCCTTAAATGAAGCTCTAGATACAGCTTCTAGTTCAAGCTTCTAGTTTCTGAAAATGCTGACTCAAAATCTAATGCACTAAGAATCAGTCCACAGCTCCTCTTTTTTAAATGCTATTTCTTTGGACTTCTGTATGGAGTATGTTGGGCTAACTTCACCTTTCCCTGATCTGTGTTGCAGTTCTTCACAGCTCACAGACCCTTACAAGCTGTATAAATACAAACCTCTCCTTCTGCAGGTCATCAGACACAGCTGATTTATATGAATACAGGCAGATTCATTGAAACAACTTGCTATAGATCATATTGAAAAATACTACACAGCACTTTGAACATTTTTCTGACTTTCAAAACCAAAGGTCTGCGGTAGTGATATTCTTTCCCTGGTGGCATTCACCCACATGAGGAGGATCCCAGAGAATATACAAAGCAAAAGAAGTGCCTCTTTCACAGATATGTATTCCATAAGAAAAATCAGCTCATTTTGCACCATTTCCTTCTCACACAGTAGAAGTAATTAACCTAATTTTTTAGGTTTTTTAGCTTAAATGTCATGCACTATATCACATTTGTAACTTTTAGAAGCTTCATCTGGCATTCTTGGGCAAGATCTGTAGACAACACATGGGGGAAAATAACTTTCAGCACTTATATTTGTTATCTCCTGTCAGAAGGGATTATTCTAAGTCCATACGGCACAAATGCAAGTGCACACTCTCAGTGGCCCAAAAGCTGATATATTTTTAACTCAAGCCATTATATTATCCTAAAGAGTAGCTATAGACTATTGCTGCTACTTGTTGTATTATGAATTCTTGGGTAGGAACTATTTAAGTTCTGGGTCTGATATGGGAGCTATGACCAGAATATCTTGTCACATTTTAATGGAAATGGTCTCATATTTCTTACTGCTACTGGTACTTGTCAGGGGTAGTCCTAACACCAGGACCTGTTCAGATCCAGTGGAAAGTCAGTCCATCTTTGAGGTAGAAAATATATCTGAATTTCAGTGTTATCAAAACCAAACAAATTTTTTATGGAAAGGTGAATTTTTATGGCGGGTTGTGGTCTCTTGGGCGAGCTTGCGTCCAAACATGCAGTAAGGATTTTTTTGTCAGATTTATACTCAGTTTAGAAACTTCAGTATATTCAGCAAGAGCATTACACAAAAATAACATTCTTCTAATGGGTTCAAAATCTTCAGGGCAATGCTGTATTATGTCTAGAGAGCTATATTTTACTAGGCCTGCATCATACCAAAAAAGTCAAACAGAATTATATACTGGTATTTCATTTAAATGTTAAGAAATCCTTTAGGCTAACTATATAAACACAGGATTCGGTTCACATAGTTTTCATCTGTATGCACCATTCAAATGTAAACATCTCCCTTCAAATATAGGGGCTGTATATGACACATATATTCTGGGTTTATGTCATCAAGCTATTGACTTCTGAAAAAGTCCCACATTATCACATTGTATGTCTATGCATGTGTTACAGGAATTACACACACACACACACACATATATCTGTAAAGGCATATGTGTGCATAAAAATGTCTCTATCTACCCAGATACAGCAATTCCAGGAATATACATGTCTTCTTAGAGATTTTAAAGAAAGAAAGAAAGAGTAAAGATATCTTTATAAGAGTTATGAATTCTTCTAGTTCACAATAACCTGGGAATGGAAATTAGGGATAAAAATAAGGATTCAGGTCCACAGATTAGAAATAGTTGGATAAAAAATGAAAGATGAGATTTATACTATGGAATCTAGAATAAGAGAGGGGAAAAACTTCCTTCAGCATTAATTCTCAGAGGCAGATTTTCTGAAGGGAAAAATGGCTCATGATGAGAAAATTTCCTCTCCCTGCAGTAGAGGCTGAGCAGGTGTGATGCAGTCATAGCCAGGAAAATGTGCAGCCTCTCCACCCAGACTGAGGGCAGGCCGGCACAGAGCACTCCACGGCTCACCCGCCCTGAGACTCTGATGCTCCTGAGTATCTGCAGGTCACCGCCTTGGCTCTTGTAAACGCTGAAGAGTTGCAGCCCTATCTTTCACCACATCTGGTAGATAAGGAGCCCTCCCTCCTCTATGGCTGAGGCTGGAGCTTGGGTCAGTCTCACACACAGCACATGGCACTTTTACTTCCATCAGCAGTCAGTTTATTCTGCTTCCACCAAGTGCTTTGCTTAGATTAATTATGCAAATAAGGATATAATCCTTTTGTGTCACATGTATTTCCTCCAATAATGAATCATTTCTATTTAAGAGGGTCAAAATCCCACAAGAATCCTTGTGAGTATATTGATCTATATACCCACATCTATCTCAACATCTATTTATCTCCACATACAATAGTGCACATGCATACATATATGCATATATATATATACACACATACATTTGTGTAGTTTTTCTATATATAGACATGCACATGTTTGAGTGCATAAAATAAGTGTCTTTACGTTGAATTCCAAGTGTCTGGTGTGATTGCAATGCATAAGTACAATACGTAATTTTTCAAAATCTCATGATGTGTTCATCTCAACATGAAATTTCCTTCCTACCCTAAAAGATAGCTGTTTTGTTATGGTAAATGATATTTATTATGAGCTACTCCAGTTCAAGATGTGCTTATTCAAGAAAAGGTTGGAAAGACAATAAATATTAATTTTCGGTTCACCAAAATGGAGGGGAACGCCCTTTATTCAAACTTTTCAAAACTCAAACTGAAATAAAATTTCAGTCTAGAAAATAAAATTAATTTAAAATATCAAAAATATATTGGTGGCGGGAATAAATGTAATCTTGGTACCTACTCCCGCTTTAACTATAATTATTATTTACACAGGCTATTTGTAAAACATCAAAGCATTTTCTAGAGATAGAGACTAAAGGTACAATTGAAATGCAGCCAAGTCTGAGGTGGAACATAGCACCTGCTCTAACAGGGTACTGTGTGGTGTTACATGGAGACATGTTTGTGGAGGATGTGTACATAAGTATCTATGTATACAAACACATATGCACAAATTTATGTTGCTATTAATATTGCATTCACATTTTCTATATGTATGCAGCGTAATTGGAATTGAAAGCCCCAATTACACTGAAGTGAAAGCCTGCTTATTAATTGACAATAGGCCTCAGCTAAGTAGCAACAAAAGAAGTGCTTTGTTTGGCAACCTTTGTTTAAAAGGTCCTTTGAAAATTCTGTAAGAATACTATGAATAGAGACTGAACAAACCTTTAATCCTCTTCAGGTCACATATGTGCTAAAGTGAATAATACTGTGAGGTCTTTTTCACCTTTTGAGTTCTTTTAAGCCAGTAACCTAATTTGAAATAAGATAAAGAAAAGGCCTAAGAAAGCTTGAAAAACTCTAACTTGTACACTTCTGGCTTATTTATTCTGCTGCAGTAAGCCAAAAGATGCATTTCTTGTTGGAGAGATGTATAAACACTCAATATTTATAATTCCATTCATAATTTGCTCGGTCCCTGACAGTTATTTCCCTTTTATTCACTTCAAATGCACTGAGAACCTTAGAACATTTTTTTTTCATTTAATGCTCCTGTTCTTTTGTGAGTATCAGTGTGAAAATCTTTCCTTCGTGCTACAGTCCCTTTTTCCTATTCAACACTAGACTGCACACGATAATTAAACCTTGGGGGCTTGGCGATTTTGGACTAAAGCTTAAAGAAATGCAGTAGTGAGGCCTCTTCTCTCTCAGTCTTATACCACTTGCTGTGGGGATTTTCTTTAGTTACACATGGCTTCACAGGTAAACAACCTTGAAAAAAAATCAGAGGCAGGAATTGAATTAACACCTTAGCATTGCTTATAATGAACCAGTTTGCTTAATTAGATGACCAAAAAAATTATGTTCTAAAACATGACAGGGCACAGGCTGAAGTCTCTATTCAGGCAGACACCCATGGAGCTACACCAGGGTGTTTGCAAGGTGAATAGCATCCCAGGCAAGACTAAAATGGAATGTGAAAATGCTGAGTTTCAGCACGGATAACAGTGTTTTTTTTTTAAATCAAGTGTAAAGAAAATTATAGGGTTTTTCTTATGCTTTTGTTTATATATTAACCTCTTCGAGTGTCTCCATGACTTTGTAAGTCAGCTTGTGAGCACATTGCTTAAGATATAGGCCTGAGCAATACAGTTGCCTCTGAACTAGGTGAAAAATCCCACAAATTATTTCAATGAACAAAGGACAGAGAGGCATTGAAGCCAACACCTCAGCCAAGGCCTAGCCCATGGTGACAGCTCTCCAGTCAGCCCAAGGACCTCTAGCCAGACTCTCAGGGATGAAGGGAGCCAGCTGCACTCCGGGATGCTCCCAGCATCAGATTCTGGTCAGATCCTGTTGGAAGGACTGGAGAAAAGTGGAATGGACAAAGCTTTTGAGACTCTGGAGTAGCTGGAGATGGCAGGAAGCAAGGGAGGGGACAGGATGCAACAGCCTTTGAAACCACTTTCCACAATTTGGTTGTCTGAGGCTCAAGTCATTTCTAAATGAAAGCAAGTGTGCATAAATGCACAGTGTTGTTCCTGGGATCCTACCTTGGCCTTCCCGCCAGCCCCATCTGTAAGAAGGCATTTCAGACTGGAGAGAAAGTGCAATGTCCAAAGAAAAATCCTATCTGACACAAATACTTACGAGTCTCCTTGCCTTTTCTTTTCTTGTACTGTGTATGAAGACATACCATAATATGAAAGGCTTTTTAAGCATGCATGAGGCTGCATAGTGAACTACTGCTAACATCAATCATAAATTGTTTACTTCCTCAACATTAAAATCAGTATAACAGTTAAACACCAGCTGCTTCCAAAGACAAACACATTGTTTAAATCAGAACAAATTATTTACAAATAGGTTTCAATATTCAGGGTCTGAATTCTGCAGCATGTGTGCAAATCATTTTTGTGCAGATCTATCAGCTGCAGCATGCACTTGATCACTTATGCTGAGCAATCTGGGAAGTCAGTAATTGGCATTTCTCTGAGTTACTGCTCTGATCATCTATAATGATTTCTGGAGCTCCATAAGAAAATCCTACATATTTTTAGCTTCACAGTAAAAGCAGGTTTTTGCATATATTAATTCAATTTCTTTCTCTGTTTCAGTACCCAGTGCTTTACAGGGGGCCCGCATTCTTCTGCAGATGTTTATCTCTTAAGGTGTTTGTATATACCAATGCCTGCCATCTCCTCTGCAGAGGCAACCACCAGAACCATAAATATTATCTCCAGTAAACGTAAAAGTTGTCTGCTGCCTTTGCTGTGAGCATTTAGATTTAAAAGGGAAAGTGTCTTAACTGGGCTCTTCTCTTGAGGAAATTAACTTTTTATCTCAAAGACAGCTAATTTAGCTCTCACCACCTTTTCTTCCACTCCCAAGTACCTTCTTATCTTGGGTAATCAGGATGCAGGGATTCCAAATCTATCTCTCTTTATAGCTCCCTTTCAGTAGTGTTACTGTTTGAACTTCATACCCTGGATTAAGGGGCCAGCACATCAGCTCAGGAAGCTGTTCTAGGTATGAGGTAAATATGCAAGTTACTTAACAGCCCGAATATGAACTCAATTACAACCTTCATCTCTTAAGATATGAATAAAAAGGTTTGGCTTTGATCTTGAATTAAGCAATCCCTACTTATAAATCAATGTACCATGCAATTTTATTAGTAGCAATAATTAGGGGTTAACTAACTTGCAATGAATACAAGGTTGGAAAGCTTCAAAAACCAGTGCCAGGCTGGGATATATTTCTCACATATATTATCTGAATGCCATGAAGGAAGCCTGGATTTTTAATCAGGGAGGTACAGTGAGAATATGCAAAAGCTGTTTCATTAAATGGGATACATGAAAGTATTCAACATGTAAAAGCATGCACATGGGTCATTTTTTATTACTCCATCCATTTATTTTAGTCTAATTTCAAAACTAAATCTAGAATAAAAGTTATAGTATTTGTGTACTAAAAGCAGAAAGCATATGTGTACATTTAAAAAGAAATACAAGTAGGCATCAGAAGTTTTTACTGTAAACACTCTTCATATGTTCTCATGTAGAATGTAATGTCTGCATAACAACTTCTCGAATGTCCAAATTCCCTCCTATTCCCATAGTGCAGAACAGATGTTGTCCTGCTTTTTATTACATTATTTTATCAATCATACTTAGGCTGAATTATGAAAGCAAAGTGATAGAAAATGTTACTTAAGCATGGATCCTATTTCTGTATCTTTAAAACTTTTCCTGCATCTTTTGGAATGATCATTTTGTTATTTTTCCTTTAGTTGCAAGGTCAAATTTCCATTTGCAGGTTAAGATATAGCTGATCCAGAAAAGTTCACATATATAGTTAACTTATAGCAGGAACTTTGCATCCTTACAGAAATTTGACACCCCAGATTCAACCGTGCTGGGAAGAGCTTTTTATTTAAAACATTGAGCTAAACAAAATGCAATTAAGGCTAACAGGACAAAAAGCATCCCTCTTGAGATTCATAAATACACTAATGGGAGACTGGAAATAAAGAGAAAAGACCAATGTAATTCTAATTGTGTCTTGCCTAGGATGACCATTTAAACAGATAACTTTTCCCAAAGTGAATTAGTTCATCCAGTTAATGCTTTTTTTACCCCTACTTGGCCAAGTGAAGTAAATGATATTTTTCTAGGAGTAAATCAAGGTATTAGGTACAGAATTTTTACTCTGCTTTGATGACAAATTGTGATTTGAGTTCTTCGGAGTATTAAGAAATACTTCTGCTTCTAAATAAGTCTCATAAAAGCACGGCAGTACTTTAAGAGAGCACAGTTTCTTGCATTGCTTAAGCAAGACTGGACAAATTGGACAAGATTGGACAAATACTAACTTAGTATTTGTACTAAACTATGGACTTCATTAATGATCTTTGGATCTTTCCATGCTCTTAACTTTTCATATGTGAAATCCTTTGGGAAATTTGTGTACTTAGCTGTTTATTTTTTGCCTAGTTATCACCTAGATTATTACAATTTATCATATTATGTTTTATGCAATTTGATTTTTTAAATGTGCTTTAATAATAATCCTAATACTCTCACACCCATATGAACTCAATCTGTTCTGATTTTTAAATATGTCAGTGCCATCAAGGACCACAATGATGATTCTTGGCAGTGAAATAATCACCAGGAGAGAAACCTGAAATGACAGGATTCGAAATGTGTTTCCCTCTAGCTGAGATGGGAAGATGGAAGGAATCAGCTACTACCCAGGATGTGCTGGCTGGGTGAGAGTTGCTGTGCCTGACAGAGAGCAGTTCCACCCAAGTGCAGCTGGCTGGGGGTTCCCACTGAAATGCTCTTTGATCAGGAGAGGCCAAACCCCAAACTTATCAATTCCAGCTTTTACTGGCTGAGGTTCTGACTCAAGGATAGAGTTCTTCAAAATACTACTTTTTTGTAATGGCGGCATTTCTTTGTAAGAAAATAATGTAAAAATTATTTGCTTCATCCTACATAGTCTGAGAATAAACTACGGTTTGTATAAGAATATTTCTTAGCTCACTGCACTTGGTAGCTCCTATGAAATAGGTAGAATAAGCCACTTAGCTGGGGCACAATGAAACCAGAATTACTCCCGGTTCTATCTCCAAGTTGCTGTACATATTTATGAGATTAATTTATTTTATCATCCCACGCCTCTGTAAAATAGAGGTGATGCGTACCTGCTTCATAGGCTGCTGTGGAAATTAAATTCTGAAAGGTATTTGAGATACTCAGATAAAATAGTATCAGACAAGGATTTACCATGGTAGATAAAGATTATAGAACAGAAGACTCTTGACGGAAACCAAAAAGAAACATTCTAGTTTCTTTCTCAGGATTAATCTCCTGAGACTCAGGACTGATCTATGGATCTGGAAGGCCATAGGCCATATGTCAGTAGAGCCCTACTTTCTTACACAGGCTATACAATAAAGTTCTCAAATTGATCCATCCGTATTCGTGGCACTCCACAGCATAGCTCAGCACAGATGTGAGGCAAGAAGATGTTTCACAGCGTTCTGGATTTTTGCCCCAGGTAAACTAAATGAATTTATAACTGCAAATAGTTGTGTCTGTGAGCTATACATGCCCAAATTGTCATAATATGTAGAACTTCACTTTCTCTGCTTACTAAGAAAATAGCAGACAATATTAAAGAGTTTCTTCCTAAATAGAAGAATCTGTCTGAAAATCAGTGACACAACTGGAATATAATTATTATTTTAATTTAAATACTGGTAGACTTAAAAAAATACTCATTATTTTGGGTTTCATGAATAGAGATGTGGTACGGATTTAGTTTTGTATTTGTGAAATCTGCAGCAAAATTTTTCCAGCTATCCACTGGATTTCTAAACTTAATTTAGCTCCTGAAATAATGTATTATATCCTGAGGTTATAATGCACAAGAGGCATTCAAGAATTGAATCATAAATCTGCATCTTCAGGGTTCCCAAATTTATGTTTCCTTTTCCTTTTTCCTCACTTTCTCCATTTAGTCCTCCTTTCCTTTTTTCCTGATGGCTCAACATTTCCATTACACATTTATTAGGAAAATAAGTACCACTAGAAGAAATTTAGAGGGGAGTGGAGCTTCTTTTATTTCATCTGAATACAGTCAGTCATTCATTCAGCTCCAGCCACAATATCTGCTTCAGCTAATTATCATTTACCTAATTCAATTTGCAATGTGCTGCTGAGGTGTGAGGTTTGAGATCCAGACGTGTTTCCCCACACTTATCAGATCATTACAACGTGCAGGTGGGTGGATTACAGAATACCCCAACTGTTTTCAAAAAAAATCAGGTCTTCTCTTGTATTGCTATTTTGGCTGCTGCTTCAGGCAAACAAGCTACTTTTAATTTTAAATTGCTGTTACTGCAGCAGCACACATCACACATGGTGACCAACACCAGCAAAGTCCGATGCAGCTTTGCAGGAAGTTTGTCGACTGAGGACACAACTCCCCAGATAATTCCTAATTCTCAAAATACAATTTCCTTTCAATTTTTCCATTTGACTCACCTTCTGTAAAGAAAAGCCAAATCTTACATTTTATGCCAAAAGGCTCTAATCTGCTCAAAGAGGCAGTACAGGGCCTCTGCCTAACTCACCTCGGTTTGTGTGCAATTTCTGCTGAGGCTGGTGGCTCCCCCAGACACCCAGAGGTGGTACAAGAAAATCTGTGCTGGAGCTCAGACACCCACACGCACCTATGTTTCTGCTCCACTTCTGCTTCTCCTGCTCTTTTCATCATCCCTCCCTACTTGTAATTTTTGCTGAGGTAGTTTGCACACAAGTGCACAGTGGGGAAACATGTCTCTGATCTCTCAAATCCACATATGTTCAGTAAAACACGCACACATACATTCAGTCACACACACGAGACAGTAGGAGCACTCACTACAAGCATTTGCACCATCTTGACGTGGCTGGGGGACATTTTGATAGATTCAAGAGGGAAAGGATATTACAAACCATGCTGCCATTTGGGATATCTTTCATATCTGAAATCCAAAGTACCTTGTTCAAAATATAATTTCCCAATTATGACACTTTTAAAAATAATTTATTTAGCACACTTTTCATCCTCTATGTTTAGGTTTTGGGTGTTTGGTATTTTTTAAATATAGATATACAGGAACAATGTAGCTCTCCTGGGAGGAGCAGAACAGAGATGTTAGGCATAGACGAATACTCAGAAGATTGCAGGAACACTTATTTCCTCTACATACCACCATTTTCTCTCTAAGAACATATCTAAATATTCACTATTCAAGGAAAGGTTTTCATGGTCAGCACATCTCCATTTGAGATTTTGGGGCTTCATCTTCTGTGGGGTGTAAATTGGCTTTAACTCATATGCACATTTGGCTTTGCTTCCTCAGCAAACATTTCTTAATCCACATGCAGGTCACTGTAACTGCAAAGCCTTTGCGGTTTGTCTGTGTCTCTCCCATTACAGAGGTAGCCCTATGGACAGTCAAGGACATACGGTCTATATCTTCTGTCTCTCTCAGAGAATATTATTCATGGCTGTACCTTATAATGAACTGAGAATTCTTTTGGTATGCACAGGTGTATAGGAGAGCAGTGAAAGGATGCAAAATACATTCAGTAGTTCCATTTTCCCGAGACTAAGGTATGTGGTTGAGTTCAGAAAGGATCAAATTTATTGCAGATAAAATCGAAGAGAAAAATCAGTTAAAATGTATTCAAAGGCTTGATTCTCTACTGTGAAGTTTAAAAACTTCAAATTCAGTATATGTGACAATCTCTCTGTTGTTCTAGACAGTATTTGATTCCAATATTATGCTGCATGACCAGTGATATATTTAAAGTACATGCAATTCTACTCTATGTAACGATTACCATAGCTAATATCACGAGTTATGGAAAAGGGTTAAAGAAATTATTATGTCCTGGGACTGAGATTTTTTAATTAGTTGAGTATAAAAACATATATATATTTAGGTGGCTATATAAAATGTGTGCCCCACTTGCATATATTAGTTTTAGTATTGCAGGACTCATTCACAGTAAATGGAAAAGTTGCATACTCCCATAGTAATGCATAAAAATTGTCTAAAATTGGAATCAGTGATAAGAAGCTATTATCTTTAATCATTATGTGTACATTTTCTTCATTAGTTTTCCACAACTGACACTGATTATATGAACAGATTATTTCAATTTCCCGTGCAGACAGCGTAATAGAAGGCTCTCTCCTAGCATTTTTGCTTTGGAGAAGGCAATTTCCATTGACTTTCCTTTGTTTACAACAGCATAAATTCAGTAACTTTTAAGATCTGGCAGTAGAGAAAAATGGATGATTTTCCTCCAGTGTGGACATTAATTTAGATTTCACCCATCTTTTCAAAGCTTTTTCTGGACCAACTTGAAAAATGGCAAGAAAAGTGAGAGGGATTTCTAGCTAAATGATTAATACGTATTAACCATCTGTCTATGAAAGCCCAAGGGAGAGGTAGTTGAGACAGCAAGATGAGATGAACAGTAAACCCCTTTGTTAGTTGTTGCCTTATGTACTGCTTCAGGTCGCAGTGTGAATGCAAGGGCTCTGCAACCTGATTTCTCCCCCAACATTCATGGCAATTACAGAAAATACACAGACCTGGATGGATGCAACTTAGGAGTACCATCATGCTAGGCTTTGGATAAACTTCTAGTAGAGGTGTTGTCCTCCTGTCACAAAAAAAAAAAAAAAAAAGAAAAAGAAAAAAAAGAGAGAAAATAGGAAAAGGTGTTAGAAATTTGATGAATTGAATTTTAATTCAATGATGTAACAGTCAAGTAAATGTGAGCTGCTAATGGTTTAGGATGGGCTGTTAGGACAATGTCTAAGCACAGTCTGGCTATCACATTTTCTCCTAGATTCCTGTGATAAACCTTTCAGGAGCTTATCTTAGCTCTTCTACAAATCGAGATAGGAACTTCAGTGTAATCATCTGGCAATTGGTTGTGGCTGTTTAGTCTGTGATGGCATCTCTTGAACTAAGGTATTGTTGGTCTCAGACTTCATCTTAGTCCTCAAGTAAACTGGACTAGCATCACAGAAAAATTAAATAAGCCACCTTCTTCGGCCAAGACACCACACACACTTGTCAGGGGACTGAACCTCTCACAAGGGCTGGTTGTCACACAGGAAAATGACAGGTCTGTCTCCCAGTGGTTGGAGATCCTGGTGGGAATGATATCCCCGTGCATGATTTGTCAAGTAGGCTGTTTTCCAATTCAGTAGCTACAGTTTGATTTGGAAAGAAGTTACGGTCTGACAAGACCGAAATAAAAAATGATCACTGGAAGATGAAACAGATTTCCACACTCCCTGTCTTGTGTAGATCTGGTGGGTCACAGATGTAGGTTCCATCTATTCTGTAAGGGGAAGACATGACTGAAGTGTGGGGATGCATCTTGCTAATGCAGCAAGAGTGCATAACAATGGCATCAGGCTGGTGAAGCAATCTGCTTGTCCAGCGTGTCTCAACTAAGCAGCAGCTGTGCTGACACGGCTCCTCCGTGTGGCTCCACTGCTGGTGGAAGTCAGCCCAGGGATGCCTCTCCCTAGAACTGTGTAAACCTTTCACTGTGGGGAAGAAGTACCTTTAGCAGGCAATTCTCTGCTACACAGGGTAGAATTTTTCTACTTCTCTCATGTAAATCAGCCACTCAAAGCTCATCTAATCACTGATATAAACAAACAGGCAACCTGGAGAGTGATTCACCTCACCTTTACAATAGGTGCCAGAAACAGGTGAGATGAATCACCCTTCAGTTTATTGACTGTAAGGATGACATAGTTGATTGGCACAAGCAGCTTCAGATATTTAAAGCTGTGGCATAAATTTAATTGCTTGTGTTCCTCAAACTTCATTTCTCTATCCCCCAGCTGCATTTGCAGTTGGTTACTGGCTGAATCCTAATGTATACAGCATTTTGAAGGCTATGGAAGACTTCATCTTCAGTTTTGCAAGAATAATATGAGGATTCCTTGAGTTACAAAACAGCACTAGTCAATAGTTCGGTGATAAGGCATTACACAAATGAACAGTCCTGCCCTCAGTCTCTAAAGCAATCTTCTGCTTAGAGATATGCTAATGCCTCTGAATCAGTTTGACCTGTCTTCTATTAATAAATTTATCAGTCAGATATCCATTAACTGATTTAGTTGGTATGCATGAAGTTAATTATGCAAGAAGACATGGCAGGACTGTGTTACAGTGAGATAATGCACACCTCTGACATGGTGTGAAACACCAAGTGGAACCAAATAACTACAAAAACCTGAACAGTATGTTAATTTGCAACACTGCATTGTGTGGTCTCAGGAAGCGCCTTGAAAAAAAAATTGAGAAACCTTTAAAGGAAATTTTTAAAATTACTAAATCTATGTAAGGAGGCTATTGAGTTATTCTGTGGCTAACTCACGAGCTGTACTAGCAGCCATGTTCTGTACAAATTGTCTTCAAAATTGTCTTCATATTTTTTGTGTTTCTTAGTGGTAATTTCAATGAATCATTGACTGAATAGGTAATTCATTTATTCATCACAAACTTCACTGATTCTGACTTGGAATATCACCCTGTCCTTCCTTCCGAGTGAAAGATGTTTTTCTGTTGCTTTGTTGTCCTAAGTGAAATGTATGGCCCATTGTTCATATATGAAAAGCAATCAAATCCCCCAAACTCAAAAACTCATACAAATTCTCTCCTATCCCATGGGAGGGAGGTAAGGATAAAGCATATGCAAAAATCCTGCCACTGCATCTGAATGAGAACAAAACCCCTGGAACTGCTTCTTACACTTCTGAAGCAATATGCTGATTTTATACATGAGCATCAAAGTACTTTCCAAAAATAAATTAGTGGATTTTTGCAAAATCACTTGAAATTATTACTTCTTCCATTTTACTCATAATGGGCAGAGCCTGCAGAAACTCAGTGTCACAGAGAAAGCCTGATACAGTGCTAGAAACCCTGACTCCCAGACTTGTGAGGAGAGGCTACAAGACCATTTAAATTCCACCTGTGCTGTTAGCAGATTGCTTATTTCACTTTTGCAATTTATTTTCCTAATTTAATAGCTAGAGGTCATATGTTTAAACGAGCTCCTAACAGCTTCTGTTCTTCCCATTTACTACAAACTTCCCCACTGAAGTAGCTGCAGAAGTTAATACTAGCTGTCCTACAAAATATTCTCCTACCTATAGGGACTAGGCATTATATCCTGAGTAGAAGTATGAGGATGCTGAGCAACTCTGACAACGAACCCCAGAAAGTAACAGTCAGGGAAAAGAGATCTATTTTTACTTTTGTTGTCACATTAACATGTTCAGTTTCTCTGCCATAACGTGCAGAATGCAGGAACAGACCTCAAAAGAAATTGCTGGTGTTCAGCATTGTGCTCACTGAGGTAGCAGCAGCAAAGGGATGTCTTCCTGCTGAAGAAGAGGCTGACCCTTTAACCTTAGCTGTTCCCACTCACATACAGATATAGAAATGTAAGCTACTCAGCATGATGCCAGTTAATTTAAATTACCTAACATCCCAAAGGGCAGCTCCCTGCTGAGGAGCCTTTTCTTTTCTTTTTCTTTTGACCTTTTAATACAGAGTAACTTTTCATAAGGATAAGTCAGATGGTCAGCTTGGAAGTATTCAGTTTCTGTGGCCTTTGGAGGTTCGTGCAAAAGGTCACTTCAGACTACATTCTGCTGAATAAGGGGTTGGAAAATTGCTAAATTATACTGAATGGACAGATCCTCAGTCTGTGTAAAATGATGTAGCTGCACTGCTGTAGCAATTTTACTCCTGCAAATGAGTTATGCAATAACCAAAACTTGAAGACTGATTTCCTTCTTCATGACTGAAATTTATTTCTTTTCATCTAAGCAACAGAGGCCCTGTCAACGCACAGAAGTGGCGCCATCTTAGCCAAATCTTTTTAATGTTTCCTGCTTCCCCATATTAGATTATGCTATGCTGCCTGATGGGACAGCGCTGAATTTGGCTTTTGGGTCATAGAGTGGAGAAGGACCTTTGGGGCGTGGTAGGTGCATCCCATTAGGCTGCTCTGCAGCACCACAGTATCTTCCCCGCTCTGTGACCTTCCATGGCAAGCGATTGTCTGGCACATTAAGGGGTCTCAAACCCCAGAAATACACTGCAAACATAGAAACTATGATCATCATTACAAGAAATATTAAATGGGATAAATTATAGAGATTGCACATTTAGGGATGACCCGATAGATCTGTTTGAAAGGTATATAAATAATGAAAGCAATACAAACTAAAGGATTTATGAAATGTATTTCCATTTTGCACATGGGATATTTGCCTAGGTATGACTGTATCCTTAATGTGAGAAATAGTAATGCTTTCCCAGTATAGGTAAATGTGAATTAATGTTTGACAAATCAAATATCCTGTTTGTACTGTAGACCTTCATTTAGTTTTCTAGATCCTCCCAGTTCTGGGATTTCTGCCTCTTTTCTTTATTTTTTGCTATTTACACACATTTCTGTTTATGCCTCTGTTCAAATCCCCCTGAACTGGCAGTCAAGACACTGAGCAGACTCCTCAAGACACTTCAGGTTAGCTGAAGAGCTAACCTCCATTTCTTGATTATCCGCAACCTGTGTGTCTTGCTGCTTGACAGTTATTTGCTGAAAGACGATTCTTTATTGCTTATTAGTAATTTTTCTGGTTCCATACTCTGAGCTGGTGTGGTTGGAGGGCTTTGCAAAGTTGGCAATGCCCCTCCAGCACCTCCTTTGCTGCTGGTAGGTGCCTCAGGCTGCCCCGGTGTGGCTCGAACCCAGGGAAGCTGCACTTCTGATGCCTCCTGCAAGTTGGTTTTCTCCCACTGAATTCTCTATGGAAGCCAGTACTCATTTCAGATGAAGTACAAAAAAGGATTTAAGTCATTTTTCTATGACTTCTCAAGTTTAATACATTATTTTATTTGTTAAGAAAAGGTCTCTCTCTTTTTCAGTTAATTTATACAACAGTCCTTTATTGTCTCAGCAGGGCCTCTGGAAAGTGTTAGGTAGCATTTGGAGCTCCTACACAAATAAATTCTGAGGGGCTAGAATCAGACAGCAATACTATCTTTTTTTGTTAAGGATCCATGTGGTGATTCCATCTTCCTGGGCTGGTGGGAACTGATAGTAGGAGCTACGTATCTAAAGAATATAAAACATGCATATAATTTTCTGCTAGAAAGGGACCTTTCTTCCGGTATCATATTAGGCCTGTGAAGAAATCAATTAAAAATATATTCTGCTTTGTCAGGTGAACATATTTTTTTGCTGGAAATTATAACCTAAATCATAGCTCCCTACTTTCAGACTTAGTAAAGAAGGTATGCACTCAGCATCAAGATGGGAATTGATAATAAGACCATGAGCTCTGGGCTAGTACACCCAGTTTAAAAATCTGTGCAAGAATGCACGAGAAATTTCTCCTTTTGTCACTTGTAGATAATTTAACTCCAGGCCTCAGAAGAAAATAAAAGGTGTTTTTTTCTTCTCTGCTCATGGTCTCCTATCAACTGATATTTATCAGTCTAGTGTCTGTCCTTGGCCCCCCAGTTCCCGTATCCATTATGGATGTTTTAAAAAGCTTTTTGCCTTGAAAGGACCGGGTACACCTGGCCAGGAAACGTTGGACCTAGGGCATTCACATAAGAAACTGAGGCACCTCCTCATAATGATATGGGTTCCGTATGAATTATCAGTATATTCTGAATCTATCTGCTGCTAAAGCTCCTCTCTTTGAGGAGGGACCTTTGGTCTCCTGTCAATGGGAGGTCTGCACTGGATCTGTCCGTGGCTGTCCCCACTGAGACCGGACTGGCTGAATCTCCAGCACATCACTTGACCCAGACCGCTCCTCTTTGCCGTTTGGCACCCATCTGTTTCCTCAGTTCAAAGTGCTTGAAGTAAGGTGAAGACTGCATTATAGCTCCCAGGGCAATAATCTGTATAACCACAGCCAGTCTCCTCTCAGAAGGAATGAGATGGTTTAATCCTAAATATAGCTCAGGAGCAGCAGAAATCAATAGACGTAGAGCACGGATGGTCAGGGGAGTAGTACCGATGGCGAAAAACTCAAGGAAGGTAATTACTTGGCACTGGTATTCAAACCTGTGCATTTCCTCTGCTCAAAGAACTTTAGTTTGATCAGTTAGGGTCCCCCAAATCTGAGCCCCAGGTGCTCCAGCAGTTTGCAGTAAGTAATTTAGTGAGGTTCAGCTGGGGATGGCAGAAGTAAAATCGTAAGTTCCCCTAGCACAAACTAAAGAAGCAGAAATCTGTGGTCAGGGATTGAAGCAACTCACACATGCTCTGGGCCTGCACAGAGGGGGCCCTCTAACACCCACTCACCAGTGGGTTACACCACCTTGCTACACCAATTTACACCCCAATTCAGAGCCCTAAGTTGGCTCTGAAGTAAAGTTAAAGTTGACTTCAAAGCAACACAGCTGCTTCCAGGAGCTGCTGTGCATGGGGCAGGACTGTCAGGGGAAATAGTGATTTCTCTTTGAAGTCCTGCTGCTAGATGGATGCTGATTGTCTCATGTTACTGTAAGCATCAAGTAACTTAAAAGCAAGCTCTCAATTTACTGAGCAGAGGACAACAGGAGAGGAAAAAAATATTTGTCAACAGTGCTAATGACTTTTCTGTAAGGCCCACGTGTCTAGAAAACCAAAGAACTGCAAGTAAAATTGATTTCTGGAAATAATTTTCCAAGAAAATAGAAGCACTGACACTGGGTATCAATCAGATTATTGGCAAGACAAACCAAATAATACCTAGGTAAATTAATTTCTCATTAAGGAAATATAAACAATTTCAGGTTTGGGTTTCATAAACCACTCAATTTTTAATCTGATATGTATATACACATATTTATATTTATATTTATAATTTAGTACATTTATGTATTTATATGTTTATGTATTATACAGAGAAAATGTTATACACAGTATCTATAATTGTTTTACTAGGATATAACCGAAAATATAATCATTAGTAGAAAGACTTAATAAGCACAAGGCTTGAGCTTTTAATCAGAGGTCCTCTTATTTTCCTCTCTGATCAGTGAAGCAGTACTATATCCAAGACATATTCTAGAGTGAGTAGTTTGGAGCCCAAATTCTGCAATTCAGCTATGGCACTAGCAATTTGGGAATAGCTCATTGCTACTTGAGCTATTCTGTGATACGTTTGGCAGCTGGGAAAGTACAGAGCAAGTAAGAGTGATCATGCAAGGAAGCCTGAGGTTGGCCACATGAATGATAAGATTCTTATCTGCCTTCACTTCCAAGACTGGGTGGTACCATTTGCCCATACATTAGCTTCCCTTTATCAACATGAATCACCCTAGTATGGTTCAGAAATTTGACTGGAGGTCCAGTTCTCTTATCTTGGTCTCTGAGGCTCCTGAGACTGGCCAGAAGTACACACCATAGTGTGGTAACGTATGCAGTATGCAAAGCTCTGTAATGTATTGCATGTTATGGATGTGCTTGCAATTATAATTATTGAGCAAACAATTTTGCTCATAATATGCATCAGCTTTTGCAAGAGAGAATAAAGTCACATGAAAATATGTTTAACGATATCATGGTATGTGACATTCATTGTAGGGTCTTCGCTCTCAGAAATGTCATTTGCTGCCAAAGCATGTCTCTGCATCCTGGTTGTACATTGGTCATGAAAACTGCCTTCCCCAAAAGTATCTGAAAAGAAATAGTTTTTTCATCAGTCTTGCTAAAGTGAAGAACTGTTAGCACATACACTGAATTTATATAACCAATGACAAAAGTTTGATTTTTCTGGAAAAATTTAACTGTAATGTCATCATTTAAACCAAAGTGAGTCTTTCTGTGCTGTTATTTCCCAGTGCATACTTGATCATTGGTTGTCCTCCACCTTTTATATCATACGAATCAAATCCTTCACTGTGGGAAGGTCCCAAAGAAATCAGTAGATACCTGAAAATTGATAGTATTCTTGAACAGAAATACAGTGCTCCAAAAATTTACATAAATCAAAAATTATACTGAATATCTGAACTATCCTCTGAGGGTTTTTTGATTACTACCCTATAGCATTCTATGGATATATTTGTCAGTGGTAGCTGCACAGTATTATGAAATGAGGGTGATGTAAGGATTAGTATAAAATAGAATTGAACTGAATCAGGAAACAAAGTTTTCCAGGAGGGACAGGCTGTAAGTAACTTGGGCTTGCAAAAGTTCTGTCATCAGTAAAGAATAAGCCTGAATTAGAAACACAATCTAATTTTAAAAAGTCAGTAAAAATTAAACTTCCTGTAGCAATGCTTTTTCTTTATTCTATATCACTTGTACAATGCTCTAACGACTGGTTGTTTGAATATAAAATCATGTGCATGAACATCAGGAGGTTGTTTTTCTCTTTTAAATTGTCTGGTTTGGTTGCAAAACAATGAGTTTGGTTGGATTATACTTGTAATTCGCTTGACTGCAGAAAGATGCTGCTTCTCTTGTTTTAAATGCTCTGAGACTAGTATTGATATCTATTGAGTGAATTTAACTGTAGTGTGTTTGGTATCTTGAAATACAAAGCTTCTGAGGTGACCCTTGATCTTTATAACTTCTGATCTTTATCTGTTGGATAGAAACTCTTACCAATACATTTGAACCTCTCAAGGACACACACTTATAATCTGTTGAAAATCTCAGGCTTTCATCTAGAAAAATCCCATGTCCAAGTGATATTTAAGCAGCTAGCTGCTAGAGGTTTACAGTACTATTTCCCTCTCATAAGCAAGCATTCATCACCCAAAGGTGCACTTGTCTTCTGAGAAAGATGTAGAAACAGATATAACCCACTGGAATGGCCAACTATGAAGATTGCTATGAAGAAATATATTGAATATTGCTGTAGAATGGTTAAAATCTAATTGAAACAGTCTTCACTACTTTTCATTTAAATTCTACTAGGTTCTTCTGTGGATGCAGGTGACTGAAATAACATTTTTTTCTGAATCTAAAGACTTGTCTCAGATATCTGAGATTAGTTCAGTTGGTTAGAGCATAGTGCAAATAACAATGAGGTTGTAAGTTTGATCCCCAGATGCTCCATTCACATAAGAGTTGGACTTGATGATCCTTGTGGGTCTCTTCCAACTCAGAATATTCTGTGATCGCTAAGTCAGGTACTTCCCTGGGATTTTTACCATCCAGCAGGATAAATGGATGTATATGTGAAAATATGTGCATGCAAAAGAGAAAAACCAAGCTGCAAATCTCAGCTCAGAAACAGCCTGCAGAGGAATCACCAAGTTATCCTGATTGTTCACAATAACGTTGCCCCCAAGAAGGACCCTGAAAGGATCTTTGGAGGGTTCAGAGAAAAGAGGTTTGATACCTTTGGCAAGGAAATGGCCTCTTGTTGTTTGAAACTGTATGTTATTGAAGAAAATAGAGCTGTGTACATTTTTGTTGACAGAGTAGCATCAATAACTTCCTCCAGTGGGAATAACCTTCAAGACCTCAAATTTCTAACCAGCTATTAAGATCACAGACGGAAACAGCTTTGTGTAGGGTTTTCCACTTTAGTTTCATGCCCTGGACATGGGTGTCTGCTGTGTGCTGAAGACACACTCATCTGCTGTACATTTCTGGTCAAAACATGGTTCTAACTGAATCTTAGTCTTGATGATTCATTACCTTGCAATTGTTTGTGTAATAAATTTTCTAAACCCTCATTCAAGCAACGTTGAAAAGAAAGCACAGAACTCTTCAAACAGTATCACTAGTATGTGTTTTGTTTAGACCTGAGCACAGCAGTGATGCTTTTTTGTTCATCTTTAATGGAGTTTGGTATTAACCCCTGTGTGTAATTATGACAGTAATATCCTGTAGCAATGTACCTGTAACAACTAGCAACAATTACTACTACTACTGCTGCTACTACTACTACTACTACTACTACTACTACTACTACTACTACTACTACTACTACTACTTCAAAAAACCCTCTTTAAGCATTTCCCTTTGTGGTGATTGTTTGAATGAATATTAAGATAGATGAATGAGGTCTTGCCTACTTGGAAAGATTAAAAATTATTTAAATCCAGGCTGAAGTCTTCTGACAGCCAACTAAGAACAGGCTTCCCTGGACATTCACTAATCCCAGATGTCTGAGGAACCTATTTAAGTGTAAGATAAAACACCCTTTTCTAATATTTTATTTATTTATTTCCTTTTCTTCCTCAGGTGAGCTAATTTTAAGTGACCTAATCCCTGTATCAGAACTGAGACAAAGTGTGAGGCACCTAAATTCCCCAGGTACTGATTCGAGGCAACCCAGTGCAGGCTGATCTGTCTGGCCAAAAGACTATTCTATATTTTTACAGTAGGCAGTCATTGGAAAAAAACTACAAGAATAGACCCAGACATATGTGCTGAAAATGAGGAATCCCACGCATCCCTTGGGTAGTCCTTGAAATCCTTATGGCTGGACTTGAAATGTGGTTCCACTCTCCTCTGTCAGCATGACTCCTGTCATTCAGCTGGAAAGTGAAATGCAATTAATAGAAGATACCATGGTTCAGAAGAGATGCAATACTCAGTAGAAGATGAGTCTAAAGGGCTGATTTCAGTTCAACATATTTATCAAAAGAATTTATGTTTCCAAACACATTTTCAATGGTATTTCTATTTTGTGAAAACAATAATTAAGTAATGAAAAATTAGTAAATAATGAAAATTTCAAATAAAAGCAACTCCCCTTTGAAGCAATTTTCATTTTTTAGCCCCCCTCATTTCTTCAATGTATCTATCCTGAATTAATCTAATGATTTCCCCAAAGTCTGGAAGATTCATAAGATTTACAGTCATTGTTTTGTAAGAAAAGTTTTTTGTCATAATCCATCCTCTTTGAAATAAAGTGTTATCAACCTATCCACCTTCTAGTAGTCACTCAGTCTTAGACCAAAGCATAGTGTTTATTTGGATTATGATTCTGTAGCCCCGTGATATATGACGACATACAAAACACATGGTTAGAAAGGAAACTCTGGAAGCTGCACTCTGTATTACATTTGCTATCCTCATTTAATTCTATAAACTTTTCAATTATCCTTAAAAACTCATGGAAAGATAAGATTGTTTCAAGCATAGTCCTATTTTTGCTTTTACAAAGCAATGTCTTGAGTCCAGTCATAATGATTTTGAATGCTAGCTTGGTACAGAGCTTATGAATTCCCACAGGTTATTGAGTATTTGAGGAAACTGATCCAGGCCCAAACTGGAAACACATTATGTAACTGTATACGGCAAGAGAAGAAATTATATTTATTGATTAGGTTTTTTATCAAATAATACTTCACACGGAAATGTGAAGCTCTCTACAGGACGTGCCTGATTACAATCATGGACCATTAACAAAGGAATAAACTGGCTTAAGCACATTAAAGCATTTACAGGATATACTGAGCAGTGTTAAAATAAAGGATGCCATAATTGTGTGCTGCAGCACTTTTCAAACAGCCAGTCACCTCTGCTGTGAACCTTAATGTATTTTAATTGTCTGAACAGTGCTGTTATGAGTCTCTTTCTTTGGGAACAAACTCAAGCTTAGTCAGAAGTTATTGGAATGCTCAATATTTTTTTTAAGATGCTTTCCATAGCCTCAACTTAGTCAACCAACATTCTGCCTAACCATAAAGTGCTAAAAACCCTGCATATTTGCCTAAGAAGAAGTTTTCAAGCAGCCCTTATGTGCTGATGCTTATCCATTAACACATAAAGTAGGAACAAATGGCTAATTACTGTTAAACTATTGCTTTATAAATCCCATTTTACTGGATTTTGTTGAAAAAGTCATTTGCACCCCATCCCATTGATCAGGTGTCAGTCACATTATTGGATTGCACATATTCCTATTCCAAACTACAGGTGGAAATTTTTATTTCCTTAGGCAATATAATTCCAGTACTGCATTTCTGTATGGAAGATATCATCAATACTCTAAACTTTTAAGATGTTATCATATCTTAAAAAGTATTAAAAATGGCTCTTTATGCAAACACCTACAAGCAGGAGAAGGACACTGTTCCTCTTCAGTAACAAAAGGCCAGCTGGCAATAATCTGCCTCTGCTGCAACTCGGGCGAGGCCAGAGTGTATGGGTATTTCTAACTGTACTTCAGTCAATTCAGGGTTTGACAGTAGTAAATCTGTTGTATCAGAGGTGTCAGGTTCTTGGAGGACTTCACTGGTGCCATCATAGTTAGGAAAAAATGAGCTTGAGTATGGCTGGCCACACAGCAGCCACACCTCCCCTGCAGGTTCAGCTGGGCTTCATCCAGTCTCGCAATACCTGAGCTTGCACGAGCTGTGATTTCACGGATGTATTTTGTTCTCAGGTACCTTGGAGTATATGCCACAATATTCATTTGGTGACACTGTGTTGTGTTACAGTTCATAAGGTCTGCTTGGTGTGTTGTCCAGCTGTGCCAAGAAAGAGGAAAACTTTCCAGCCTTATAATGCTTTCCTCTCAGTGAGGTTTTGGGTTAAATATTGTAGCTAGCACTTCAAAACCCCACTTTTTACTGCCTCTAGATTTCATTGTGCATGTTGCAAGATTTACACAGTTAACACTACTTATAAGTAACTGGATTCGTCCTATTTTTAGAAGACCTAAGAAAACAATAATAGAAAATTAAAAATAAATCTATTCATATATAATGATATAATAATTACATGTATAGAAAATAAATAAAGTAACAACAGAAACAAAACAACAATTATTATTATTATTATCATTATTATTATTATTATTATTATTTTCTTCAAGAAGGTATGTCTAACATCCGTATTTTAAAACCCAGAGTACTGCATTAGGAAATTGTGCAGTCTGTTGTTCATTCAGTGGATGAAAGCTTAGGAAACACCACAGCTGCTAGGCTGAACAATAAAGACAATGCAAAAGAAATGCAGATAAATATTTACATCTAATTAAAACTATCAGCTGGAATTATACAGATGCATTAATGTAAATCTGGAACAATCCTGTGTATGCTTTTGTAGAGGTAGAATTCAGAATTGCAGCAGTTTCCATGAAAGCGTCTATTCTACTACTGATCTTTACATTTATAAGAAAAAAATATTATGATTGTATGCTCTTTACTGAGTACCAAAACTAAAATTGTTGAAATGAGCTATGGGATTTCATTTTGGAGCCAAGAGATTAAACACAGTTACTTATCAGTTGCTCAGCAGCTTATTTAGTTTGTCACTCATCTGCACTGAACTCAGTAGTCCAAAATCAATATACCGCAGCTGCAGAATAAATACAATATATGCCCTTGGAAGAGGAAAGCATGTGGTGTGTAAAATGATAGGTATGATGATCAAAGTGAAAATGAACAATAGATTTTTATTTTCTTCTTTCCCATACTGTTTCTAATAAAGAGGAGTTAGCACTGTAAAATGGAAAGTGTTTTCCCCTGCATACGTCTATTCTTCATCTGTCTTGCTGCACCTGTGAATACAAAAAATAGACAATGGAAATTCTTGGGGTTTTTTTAAGAATATTATTCTTAGTTCTGTCCAAATAGGGACATACGTATTTTTTTTACTCCCCTGTGTACACATATATACACCCAGGCATATACCCACAAGAGACATATCCTCTATGTACATTGAGAATGAAGGAAAAAAATTATAGGTATTAATCAATTTTTTGCATGTTTATTTGACTGATAAAAATACCACTTGTTTGTAGATGAAATAAAAGTTTAATTACATGAAAGTATGCAAAGAAGTACTCCTATTCTAAATGCATTACAAAGATTATCTAATTAATCCCTACAACTTCTCCAAGTCCCTTTGTAATATTTCTCAATTAAGATGCTATTTACTCCCATTTCTGGCTAATTAATGTGGATGCAAAAGGAGAACAGACCAGTCCCTCTGGTCACACCATATCTACCTGCCACAGCTCATTTTTCTGCCATCTATCATCATTCTTTATTTATAGATCTGAGGTGGTTTTAAATCCGCATGACTTTGGGTCCTTTTATGAAGGGTACTTAGATAAATAAAGATGCAGATAGGTGAGACTTCAAAAAGATGTTTTCTGATCTCAAAACCGGCTTTAGAGGTACTTAAAAATGCTATGTGAGACAATCCTCTCTTCCAAAGAGCTCTAAATATCAGCTGACAAAATCTTATCACCTCCTGTTTTTGACAATTTAATGTATTTTACCCTGTTGCTTGTTCCTGTCACATATTTGCAAAGCCATATCTTCTTTCTCTCTCCTCCCTTTGCCAATGCAAGTTCACCTGGTTACCTGTCTGCCCTTCTGCTTTCTGTGCCAGCTTGTAACATTCAAACACTCAAGTGACTGCTATGATGTCAGATCAATTTCATTTTTGCAAAGCTTCATGGCTGTGCTCTCTCCTGTACGATTGACTGTAAACCTTTCTTTTGCCCTCCGCAGTAAAGTGCAATTAGGAATCATTGCAACCATTTAGCAGCACAGGCTACTAGGAAAAAAAAAAAAAAAAAAAGGAAAGCAATGCTGGATATTGTCCACATACAAATTATTGGTCAAAGGAAGAGTAGTTGAAAACAGCCAATGAAAAAGCTGTATAAAAACCTGAGCCTGTATCTGCAATGACTTTTACAGCTGACCAGGTCACCCAGATCCATCATTTTGCACCTTCACAGTGTCCTGCACTATGACTCTATGACACATTTCTCTGGTGTAACTTTGAAGCACAGGCATCCTAGGGAACTACCTATGGAGCTGCCAGTTACTCTACTGATGGAAAAATTATTCCACTTTAATTCCCAGACATAAGAAAACCCCAACAACCCAAAAACCCTGTAAGACCAGACCTTTTCCAAGGGACAGATCAACCTGTGAATCAAAAGCAAGAATAAACAAGCATACTAAAGTTCTCCATGCTAGATTGCTGCAGGAAGACAGGATTTTGTAGAAGAAAAGAGGCTAAAACCCCAAATCTTGTTAAAAATAAATTCCTGGAACTCCACCCTGCTTTTGCTCCCACCATCATTTCCCAGCTTGTCCCTCTCCTCTGCCATAGCTGCCTCTCCACTGGAGTGGTTTCTCTGCAGCTCATACCACAGAGATTTCTCCTTCAAAGAGATTGCGGAGAGGCCATCACACAAAAACTACCATAGCTTCATTAACCTTTTGTGGATTTAGTACTGATGGCCTGGCAGGCACTCTGCTTACTAAACCACTTCATTTATTTGATGCCATACCAGCTAACACAATGAAATACGTCACCAGGTACCTCTTTCAGAAAAGTTCGACATAGAAGAATGAATAACAGGTGGAAGAGATGCAAGTGGCTCAGACAAATTTATGAAAATATTTTATGTAGATTTTGTTTCCTGAAACTAGGATGTTGATGGTTTTATGGCATCCTTCTGTTTCCTTCCTTCTACTCTTGGTGGTATATGGACCACCAAACAAGACCTTCGGTGGGTGATATTAAAAATATGTAAAGCAGCTCCTCCAGGAACAAATATAATTGGAGTAACCTCAGAGCTTCTCCACATCTCACCATCAGTCAGAGGAACTGGACTGTCTAGCTACATAGATCCACCATGCGCTTGTTACTTGCAGGAAGCTCAGCCTCACTATGTTGCTCAGGCCCATTCTTTCCCTCTAGTCTGCTGGAAGAGTTTTTGCAAGCTGTCAGAAGCAAAAAAAAAAGAAAACAAAAAAACCCAAAAAACCAAGCTTCAGCTGTTTCTTATGTTTAATTAACAAGGGACTGAGAATCAGGCCTCAGCACTTTCAGTCTGAATGGGTGACCTGCCCAGTCACAGCCGGTGGTCCCTGGAACACAGAGATGCTCCGTCTGGATGTATCGCATAATAAGGCAGCCTCAGCCAGCTATCAGAAGTGCAGCCAAACACATGCGCATGTCAAAAATAGAAATTTGTCTGAGTAGTGTGTTGGCACTGCTTTGACAGGTATACGATTTATAAACTATTCCTCGAGGGGAAAAGGAAGGCAAATTGTTTAAACAAAAGTGTCGGTACTTTCATCACCCTCTTTCCTGGGCAGTGTTTTCTGACCCGTGGCTGCATTCCAGCACTCTCCGATACCAGAGTGCTTCTGAGAAGCTTCTGTCTCTGAGCAAAGTCGGGGGCTGTGTTTCTGGAAGTTAAATTATAACTATAACTTTGAAGAGAACTGACCCCCCCTGGGCTGATAAAACGATATGCCATAATAAAAAGGGAAAGACACAGCTACATTTTGGCTTGAGTTTCCCGAACTTGGTGCAGTTGCCGGCTTTCAGCACAGGCTGTGTATCACCACTGTCGGTGGCCACCAGCAGCTCGAGTGCTGTCTCAGGGAGGAGGAGGAGGAGGTTTGACCTTGCCTGCTCTTCACATATCATCCCCTGCCTGCCTGCAGGTGCTGGTCTGACCCAGTGGGGTGGCACCTGCACTCAGGAATGACTTGATACAGGCAACAGCCACCTGAATCTTCACTTGACTGTCCGGGGGCATGCTTCTACAGAGGGCTAGGAGCTGCACTGCTCTTTGCTGCAAATTGATTAGGCTTACTTTCCACCTGAGGGTCTTCACTGGATGCAAATATAGGAGCTGAGCTTAAGTGACCATAAGCACTTCCCTTCGACCACAGCGGAAGAGAGCTGGGAGCTAGAAGGATCATTCACCTCCAAAGAGAGCAGTCAAACTTGTCTCGGCAGCACTTGGAAGCTGAGCAGAGCCTCGTGGCCTCTGGCTAAATTCCCATTTGGCCTTGGGATTCTCAGGTTTGGATCCCACTGTGTGAACTATTTTTTTGTATTTTCCTCTTTCACATCTTGTTGGTGTTTTCCCAGCACCACATGGCAATGCCTTGGCAGTGAGAGGAGGGATGGATCTGGCTGTTTGCTGAGGGATGGACCTGGCTGTTTGCTGAGCACTGTGCTGCCTCCCAAAGTCTGTCCCTTGGAGAGAGTGCACAAGCACACAGCCGTGTCTGATAGGCACAGCCAAGCCCGGAGTGTTCTTGTGAAAGACTTGGACTCGGCTAAGAGTGTGAAAACGGGGCTTCCCTGCAGAAGTGGAATCAACCTGAATTAGCCTGTCTTTCATGTCTGTACAGTCAGTTGGAACATGAAAAAATCTGCGGTGGTGCTTTGGGACACTCTTTCCCAAGGCAAAATGGATACCTTGGAGATAATAAACATTATGCTTCATCCCCCAAGCAAACACAGCTAAACAGCAGCACATTGTAAAACACTGACTTCTATTGTCAAGGTTGCCTACTGTAATTCCAATTGCCATCAAAGAGCTTTTGACATTTTATCTCAGTCAATGGAGATAAACATTTTGTGCCAATTAACTCAATTAAAACGTGGTGCATTACAATAACAATTAACAGCTCCAGTCTCTGCAAAATCCTGTTTACGAAAGCATTTTCTGCTAATCTGTGACTATTCTGAGTCTTGATGTTTGTCACCTTGTGCTGCACTGCCCTCTTTGGCCTCTTTTACAGTGAAAAGTTAGGTTGTTTTACAAAAACGTAATCAACTTGGCATACCCTCTGCTTCAAACATACAGCTGGAGACATCCATAGAAGATTAAGGGATATAGGTCACAGTTTTCCAAAATACAGAAGAGATTTAGGAGTCTTTCTTCAAGACTAAGACTTCTAGATAACTTAGATGCATTGGCAGATCATATCCTTACTCAGAGAACTCTGTTTAACCTCAATGGCATTTGAGTTTCTTGGTCCCCCAGCTGCGTGAAAAGCCTCCGGTCACGTTTAACGGTGTGTCACGTGTCTGTCACCTCTGACTGCAGGATTATTCATGACAAGCAACATGACATAAAGCAAAACTAACTTAATCCACCTTTGGATGGGTTTCACATAGGAGAAGAATACTTAATGTGTCCTAGCCCTGCCAGAATTTTATAAATTACATAAACCAAATACAAGGACTTTGACTTAAGGGCAAAATCTTTACTAATCTATAACTTCATTGATTATGATGTGAGCCTTGATTAAGAAAGAGCTGTGATTTAAAGTCTCTATGGCTACATCTGATTTTAATGGGGTAGATGATCATATTCATAAAACCTAACCAGTCACTATCAAGCATTAACACTTGATTCTGCTGCCTGCTCTGAAGGGATGCACCGTAAGGTTGTGCTGATGACTGCTCAGGTTCCATGGTCAGAGTGTACTGAAGGGGCCTACTACTTTAAAAGTATTTTAAACTGTAATCCATATGATTTTGATTGAAAATCCTGTGTGTGATTCATGAACACAATCCACCACTAGCAGGACATAATTTTATTTACATGTGGAAAGTAAAACACTCCAAGAAAACCTCTGAAAAATCAAAATGTGATAAAACCAGTGGGGAGAGATGTGAGTTTCCAAGAAGAAGTCAGATCAAATTACTATAAAAGAGGCTTAAGTCTTCCACTCAGTTTAAATACACATTTTTAAACTATGGGCTAGTTAACACGTTTATATACATATATGTATATAATCAACAGCAGGAAATTGCAAATTACAGCTGAATAGGCGCTGTTGATTGGGACGAAAAGTTGAAAAGCAAGAGACTTAAAAGTGTCCATTAGCCTTTTTCTTAGCAGTTTAGTTACACATTCAAATAGGCAGCGTTCCAAAAGATCTGGAGTATAATTCAGACATAGTTAATTCAGCTGGATTCACCTTTAAACAACTTTATTTATTTGCATCTTCTAAATGATTACCATTTAAATAATTTGCAGTATAGTTTCCTCTGTACTGTCTCACCTATACATAAGGTAGTTCCTTTAATTGGAAAACAAACAAACAAACAAACAAAAACTCCATAAAACCGTATTTGTATTTTCACTTGCCATTTCCTCTGAGCACTTCCCACCATACTGCTGTGTCAAATCCTCTATAGTTACCACAGTATTGCCACATTATTTTCTGCATCCTGTGTAGATGCAAGGAGAAATAATTTTCATTGGCTGCAGCCACAGGCCCACATGTGCTTAGCATTAATGTAAATCAGGGACACATAAAATCATATATAATATTAAACTTGGCTGTAACATACAGCTAGTTTCCAATGTTAATATCCACTACATGTGCCTAACATATTGAATTAAAAAATATGTATATATATAAACAATGTGGAAGACATATCTGAGCATGTATTTGGACATACACATGCTGACAGAGATTTATACATGTGTATATATATGAAAATATACCTGCACATGTACAAGGTTAGGTTACAGAATTTTACCAAAATCTTCCTGACTGGCTGTATTGTCAAGCATTTTGCTGAACTCTGCTATTATAGAAGAAAACCCAAAAGACAGTGGGGTTTAAGGGAGGAAGGTTGGGAAAATAGTTAAGGCCAGTTCTGAATGAAGGAATGCCTCAGGGTATGAGATTCATTTGTCTTTGTACTAATGGGTTTATGGCTTTCTTTTTAAACAGCTAGCTGAGGCCGGGGAAGGGGTGGGGAGGTGAGGAGGAACTGATAATCCCGGTTCCTGCCCTCCCCATCTGCCGTGAGCCAGCGTGGGGCTGGGGATGAGGGGCCGCTGCCTGCCCCACTGCATGCTCCTCCGCCTGTCCCCTTCCTGTCCCCTGCTGCCTGCACGCCTCTGCCTGTCCCCTCTGCCTCCTCCCGACAGCTCCCCTTCCTGCACGGCTATCCCCGCTGCCCGTCCGTGCTGCCTGTCCTGTCCCCTCTGTCTCCTGAGAGCTCCCCTTCCTGCACCTCTGCCTGTCCCCGCTGCCCGTCCGTGCTGCCTGTGCCTGTCCCCGCCGCCTGCCCACACACTGGACAATCCCGGCACCGAGCCACCGGCCGTGGGAAGGTCACAGGTCAGAGCCGTGCAGGACACAGATGACATGTGCAGAAGAGCATCTCTCTGGTGATTTGTGACCAAGAGGGGAATGTGTGAAACGCTAATGTCTGCCAGGTCGTGGGCAACACAGTGTACCCTGCTCAGCAGGGCCCCAGCTGAGTTACCCCGGGTTTGTGCTGGAGCGTTATATTCCGATTTTTACGTTTTCCTTCCCTACATTCACACAGGGCTAAATCCACCCCATTCCAAGCATTGCTTTGCCTATGTAGGCTGCAAGCATGCTGTTTTGCTAATCTGCATGAAAGTGCCTGGATATGGAAGGGAAACAGCAAGACATCTTATCTTTGAAGGGATCTTGAGGCCTTTTGAGTTTACTGTTGTTGCAGTCATTATTGTTTAGCATATCCTTGAAGCTTTGGTCTGAGGGACAGCTGGTGGGAATGCAATTTAGCTTGTTAAAATGCAGCAATTATTTGAATATACACCAAGCAGGAAAGCAGAGGCAGAGTGAATTTCCTCTGTTAAAGTGTTACAATATGGGTCTTCTTGGGGGAAGGGGAAAAAAAAAAAAAAAAA
>VZRV01010294.1:550079-638645 GCA_013398115.1 Falcunculus frontatus | reverse complement strand
GGGGGAAAGGGAAAAAAAAAAAAAAAAAAAAGAGAAAAAAGAAGAGCAATATAATCTGCAGAAAGAACATCACAAAAATAAATTCAGATACTTTCAGGCCCAGAAGCAAATTTTTATGTTGCTGTCTACAATTGTTCAGCTACGGCTTAAATCTAGTTTATTCTTAAAAGTTTTGTGTGAGAGAGTGAAGTGAAAGAGAAGCACACAAACAGTCAACCCCCGGTTTGTCAGGGGTGACTGGCAAAATCTCTGGTGTAAACATGGATGCTTCTGTAATGTGCTTATTTACTTGGGGAGGTCTCTTGCTGGTATTAACCTGCTGTTTACCAGCATGGCTTGTCAGTGCTATGTACTTGCAAAGACTATTGAAATTGGAGCAAATCACATCCAGCACAGATGGAGCCTTGGAGTGACCTTTGTAGTTCAGAATTAGAAACAAGGATGCCACAAGCAGCAGTATCAGTGGATGAGTACAGAGCATGGTGCAAGGCAGTTACAGTCCAGTGATTCCTAATCCCAAAGTCACGCTCCACTGGCAAAGCTCAGTACAACTGCCCCACCAAAAATTTTGGCTGTGGGTTGCGCAAGGCTCTGAGAGGTGCAGACTTCTGCACCTCTGCCTGTGGTCCTGGGGCTGCAGAAACAAGCCAGGACCATGGCTGTGGTGTTTTGAGTGTACTGGCTGGAGGAAGATGGAACTGTCAGCAGAGCATCCACATGCAGGGAGAGCAGGCAGGGGAGGGTGAGCACCAGGGAAGCGTGATATGCTGCTGTTTTTCTGAACTGAGACCTATAGGCACAGTAGACGACATGGTGCTTGGCCTTGCACAATCACCCTCAAAGGATATGGAAATTATGTCTTTCCTGAATGCAATCTGTCCACTCTGGTGGGATTAGAAAATGTGTGGAAGGGCTGCCTTGGTGCAAAAAGGCTAACACATCCTACCAGTGCCTGGTGGAGCCTGTGCCCTTGAGTGCTTGCCAGCTCAGATGCAATCCCGACCCAAACCCTTCCCGCAGGTCAGTAGCTCTGCTGGCTTCCTTTCCCTGGCCTGGAGCCAAATGCCACAATTTGGTTAAAAGTATCAAGGAAGACCTCCTATGAGGCTGGTTACTGAAACCCAGAAATATCACTGTTATGGAGAGGGCTAGCTGTTACCAGATCAGCAACACGTATCTGCTAACGCTGCACATTTCTTTGCATCAGGCATCATTGACATTTTATCCACTGGTTTGTAATAACTCTTTCAATGCCATGGGCCTGCCACAATTGTTTCACTAGCATCTCCCCTCAAAAAATCAGGTGCAAGAGCAGAGGCTAACATGCTAGAGCCAGTGATCCCCTTCCAGAGCTTGTGGCATTTCTTGCCTGTAAAAGTGTAGCAATCTGCCGGTTTCCAATGGCATTGCAGTTAAATTACATCCCAAGCGGCTTGCCACGAAGGGGTTAACACTGTAGCAGCCTTGCTTGGTGGATCAAATTCTTGCAAGAGCAAGGCTCTCCTTGCTTTGTTCTTTACTGGGATGCATTCAGCAAGAGCAGCCTTAACACTAGGATTTGTTGTCCTCTTTCCACCAACACCCTTGCTCTTCTCCCTGAATTCAAGGCAGCACAGCTTCAGCAGGGCTCCCTGTTTGCATATCAGAACAATCTCACTCTTTCACGTTGTCCCAGCAGCAGCTTCACACCAGTAGACTCTGCCCCTATGGGGCCCCGGGTCAGGGACAGCAGCAGCCACCGCCACTTCTGTGCTGTCAGGCAGGACAGCAGGAATGTGCCTGGCCTTGTCACAGGGGAGGGAAGCCTGTGCTCCGCAAGAAATCTGAACAGATGCCATTTAGCTGGCTCCAAAATGGCTCTTCAGTTGCTAGCTATTACCCAAGCAGCCTGTCCAAGCATCCAGTGCTCATCCCAAATCCCGTGCATACCAACAGCTTTGCCTTTTGTGATCTTGTACACACTACTGGCATCTTTATTTAAAACCTCATTCAAATATTATGTGAAAATGGTCCAGATCATTCTCTGGCACTGGGTCCTGCAGGCAGGGGATAGCCTGCAGCTGTGCTACAGAGCCCTGCCAGCCCCAGCCCTAGAGGGTCACATCCAGCTCCTCACCAAGACTGCTCTCTCTCACCCGCTCTGGCTTCTTGACATTTTTTTGCTATTAAAACCACAAGAAGAGAGTCCTGAGTTTACAGCAGTCAAAACTTTTCTAATGCTTATCACTTGGAACAAATTGCCTTCAGCTGGAAATCTCCCTGTCTCATGGCATGTCCTTAAAGATGTAGGATTTAATGACATCCTATCCCTCAGAGTGTTCAAGGCCAGGTTGGATGGGGCTTTGAGCAAGAAGGTCTAGTGGAAGGTGTCCCTGCTCATGGCAGGGGGTTGGAACTAGATGAACCTTAAGATTCCTTCCAATCTAAACTATTCCATGATTCTATGCTATCCTTGCACCTGTGTCAGACATAAGATGCTCCCTGTAGAGAAGCTGTTGGTAAGCTAAACCATAGCTGGGAGTGGAAGGTGCCTGGGATATACCCCAAAGCTTCAGGGGTGTCAGTACGTGGCAGGGGTCCTGGAGAGGTTTCTTGGCTACCCAGCCCTGCTCTGCTGGTGTGATCACCCACAGAGCATGGAAGTTAATGCTCCCAACAGCAAATGCTTTCAAAACTTAAAACACTTTCAGGTATACATCCAGCCAAATATCAGAGAAGTTGCAATGGGGGGTGGTTAAGGACTTTAAAGCACATGAAAGTTTGCAAAATTGAGGACTTTTTGGGAGCCCACTTTGAGAAAACAGACTGCCAGGTAATTTTTACATATATGCCCCCTGAGTAACAAAATGTGCCTCAACCCCCAGGACAAAAAGCACTTAAAATGGCTCCTACAATGGCCCACACTCCCCCAGGTAAGCAACTTGGGTTGTGCTCAGAGAAACAGAAGAAAGCAAATGAACCACCATAACCTTACAGAACTCTGCAAACACGCAAGGGCTGCGACAGGGGAGAGGACAGTCCCACTCTCCCCTTTCATTGCCTGTTGCTCACCTGTGCTACATCAGGAGGGCAGGTCTGTGTCTTCTTTCAGACCTGCTCAGGCCTCAAGAACCTGTTGAAGCTCCTTGGTATCAAACCCCAAAGTGTTTCAAACTTCTGGCTTTGCTTTCTGTCAGGCAGGGGACAAAGTGGGAGGCTGGCAGCACTTTGGCTCTCTCCTGAAACAATCCCTGAAGACAACATTTTAGGAAGCCTGAGGCACTGGTTTCAGTCAGACATCTAGGCAAAGCCCATTTGAAAGAAATGGGGCAATAATCACAATTGTGTCATCAACATTCCTTTGAGTGTCCAAACCCATTTCCTTTTGCATCCTTGCTATTAGCATTCATTTGCTGTGAGCATTCTCGTGAGTTTTTTAGTAAAAAACGGCTTTTGGATTGGCCAGCTTTAAGCAAATATTTGAGTGCTTTAACTTGATGCGCATTCTGAACTGAAATTAAAAGTGTTTGTCTCACACAAGCCTGACAGAATTTCATAGTGACCAAGAGTCCATGACCAGCTAGAACCTATTTCCAGCATCAGCAACCAATGGCTTATGCAGAAGCTGAAGGTTATGAGGAACCAGCTGCAGAATTATCTGACAAATGGCCCTGAGCAAGTTTAATGACACATATCTCATCCATGTTTAAATTCAAGTCTGAATAAAACTAAAGCATTGCAACCGGGAACATGTGGAAAACAATTCCTCTTTAACAGGAAATTCCAAGGTTTCAAGCTAAAACCTAAACATTTTCACAGCTTTCAGGAGAAAGACATGGGTTGTTAGATTGGCTCCCTAAATCACTGTCTTTGCTACTCAGAGGTGCATTTGTCAACAAAAACTCTCTTAAGGAGGTAAAAAGAAGGAGCTCCTGTGTTTCAGCAAATTCGGGATCTTTCTTTGGACTCCCAGAACGATCTAGACACAATAATGTAAATATCTATTTTTTCATAGCTTCCTGTAACAAGCAGCCCAAGGCTTCCCTCAGGCCCATCAGCTGAATATACCTTGTAGTCTCAGGGATGATCAATTCTGCCCCCCAGAAGTATGAGGCAGAAACCTGAAGGGGTTAGACACCGCACCAAATCTTTGTTTTCTTTGCATTAGAGCTTTGACTCTATTGGGTCTGCATTTTTACCCCCTTTTTCATCAATGGCTTCTGATGAATTTAAGATTCGCTATCACGCAGGCTACAGATTTAGAACAAATAGCCCTTTCATTTAGTTAATACCAGCAGCATAGCTATAAAGCTGTAATAGTTTACGGCTTTCAGGACATAACCTGCAACCACAGACAATACAAATTATATTACACTGTGTTTTATTGCTCTTTGAGGCCCACTAAGAGGCTCTGTGCTGTTTCACAGTCCAGAGTAGCGGTAGTTTTTTATTCTTTTTAACACACAGCTGAAAAATACTCTAATTCTGTTACAAAATGATGTCTTTGCTTTTTTTTGTGAGTCTGCCCTCAAAACTGCACGTACTCCCCTCACTGTAGGCTGCAAACAGCGCTCTCCATGCAATTAAAGGGGAGCATAAATGCACAGGGAAAATGTCACCTTCCACACCACTGTCTGCACAAAGAGGGTCTCCATTTTGATAAAGAAACAACAACAAACCACACTCTGATAATTGTTTGCAAAGACATGACATTTGAGAAGACAAAAACCTCGGGAATTGCAATTCCTTCCTGAAACGCCCCTTGTTTTCTCAGGTTGTGTGTTTGGATGCTGGAAGAATCATAAAGGCTTCTGGCAAAGCTTCTTAGCCCTGCCCCTTCCTCTCTGGGCCTAAGGCTGGGCGCGGAGGGAAGCAGAAAGGAGTCGCCATGTTTTCTTTAAATGGAGGGTCTAAATAAAAAATGAAGGCAGTAGAGCTTCAGGAATTGCAAAGGACCAGAGGGAGTGGGCGAGCACAAGCCAGCCCTGCCTTTTAAAATGTGAAGAGGCCGTGTACTTGTTCCTGCTGCACCTGCTGCCCGTGCAGCACTGTGCTATGGCAGAGGCCAGCAGTCCGATCTGCATATCAAATAGCTGATTTGTAGATGAGGTCATTCATTTTGTGGCTGTATGTTTGCTGTGGTGGGGATGGGCTGTTGCCTAGCAGTGGGCGACAAAATCCCAGCAGGTTTCTTGAGTCAGCAGCCATCCTCTGCTCCCCTCACCACTCCCCTGCCCTCATTGCCCATTCAAACCCAGTTTTGACCTTAATAAATAAAGCTCCAACACGTTTGACTCGTTCCTAAGTTCAAAGCATGGGTGATGTGCTGTGAATTGACAGCTTCCTTTGATGATGCATTGGTTTGGTGACTCGATAAGCAAAATACAGATCCAGAAACCTTGGTACCACGTGAATGGAGGGATGACGGATAGCGCCTGGTTGCAAAAACACCCTCTGAGAGGCCGGGGCTGCCTTGGTGCCTGGGTAGGCTGCTCCACTGCTAAAACATGGAAGAGGGGATTAAAAGATCAGCACCACATTTATTTAAGTATTTAAACACGTCAGAAGTGGTTTTGTAAAATTTAAGCTAGTTTTCATGTACAACTCTCAGAGAATCAATTATGCCTTTCCTGTTAATTTTGACAGCCACTTCACATTGGGCGACACTCATTTGAAACACTTTTTAAGAGGTATTTTCTTCTTTCAAAAGCAGCTAAAGCTACTTGCTTGTTACGTGCAGCACACCAAGCTGGTGGAAACAGAAAAAGAAATCAGTCACCATTTCAAATTAAAAAGAGAAAAAAAAAAAAAAGCAGGGCAAAGAAGATGAAAACACTGGAGTACAAAGCTGCCTTTAGAAATTGCAATACATATATGTTGTCACCAATTGGTGTCTGATAAGTTGGCAGAAACTGCAGTTTAAGTGCTTTTATTTTAGGAGTGATCTGCTGACAAAAGACACATGTGCAAACCATGCCATTTAGATGAAGGAGTCATATTCAGTTTTTGCAAAGTACAATTTATTTATTTTTTCCAGATTATAATGTTTTCTAGGAAGAAAGGAGTACAAAGACCCCTCAGCCCTAAAACAAAACCAAACATCTCAGCACAAATTGGAGCCTTGATAGCTCAAAGCAAAAGCCTCACAAACATCTATTAGAAGCAGGAAATGTCTAATGGAAAACTTACAAACATCTGATACATGAAAGGGAAGGCACAAAACAGGAAAGCAGAGGCATGAGCAGCTAATTGCTGTAGATTCCTCACAACATTCGCTGAAACACAGCAAGACACATCAGCCGGCTCCTCAGCGAAGGGGTATGCAACCACCATTAAAGTATTAGTAAGAACATTTGGAAAACAAGTGCTTAAAAAAATGCTAATACTTTGGGCAGAATGAAGTTGATTATGCTTGTGACTGTATTTGTAAAGATGCTTTGAAGGTGGTCAGAGGCATCCTGGCATGATGCTTATCATCTAATGCCAGATAAAAAATCTTGCCAAGAGAATAATTTTTAGAAGTATGATTTTTATTTGCTCTGAAACCTAGGTGTAAAAGCAAGGCGTATATCTTGCCAGATATTGCATGCATACCCAAACTTGCAGCTGAAACTTGTCCTTAGTTTTGATAAGCTGGGGTCTGTCTAAGAAAAATATGAAGTTTTGAGCAACGGTAGTGCATTCTGCTGGAGCATGGACGTGCAGCAAATAGACAGCACCTATCCTTGCCCCCTGTTAATGCCTGCTGCTTGTCTGATTTGAATAAAGTTATGCCTACTACTGTCAGAACTGAATTTGGCTCATGGTCTTCATGCAAATTGCCACTTGCCTGAATGTGTGCACCATATTAAGAATGCAAATATGTTTGGACAAGATGATTGTTCCTTTATTTGCTGCACACCCTAATTCACAAGGAGCTGAATCAGAGTAGTTTTAGTGTGTGCAAGAAGGCAGACTCAGACAAAAATACATTAAACTGTTTGCAAATAAGTTAATTATGTCAACAGATCTGATCTTAATAGTAACCCTCTCTGATGTTATGTATGTGCTTTCTTGAACACAGCTAACAGAAAAAAAACCCCAACAAAATCATGTTAAAAAAAAATTTACTCATTCTTCAGGACATGAAATGAAGTACCTTTTTCACACATACTGCAAATGAATTCTTATGTCCAGAATTACAGTATTTCCTATCTCTGATGCTTCGAGCTCGGAAGGCCAGAATGTACCATTTACCTTTGTCTGAATTTCAACTCACAGACATTCTGTGACGTTAATTGCTTGTATTTGTCTACTGGAAAGGCATCCAACGTTGAGCTGAAGACATCTGGAAATCTAAAAACCAATCCCTCGTTTATACGTTTATAATTTGTTCAAATGAATGATAACCATACCCATTAAAAATGTATATCCTATTTCTCATTTGAATTTCTGTGATATACTTTTTCATTCCTTCTTACTTCCAGCTGTTATTCTGGAACTTTGCCAACTCCTTCTGTGAGGCACTTAAAAAAAAAAAGTAAAAATTAACATTTGAGAAAAGAGAAACTAAATTTCCCTCCCACACAGTAGCATTTTCTAGATTTCCGAAATAAAACCTTATTTTTGCAACTACAAAATTAATTCAGTGAAAATGTATGGTTTTATTTTGCTTTCAATTTTTCTTGCTCACGTTTTAAAAAATATTTTAAATTTTTTAGAAGGAAGAACCCTAAAAATTAATTTAAACCTATTTCCCAATGAAAAAAGCAAACAAAAAACAGCCCACAACAAAACGAACCAAACCCAAGGAAAAAACCAAATTTTTTTGGCCATATTTTCAGAGCATGCTATTCTTTTCTGTGGGAAAATTCACACATTCCATACACTAAGATATTAAGTTTGAACTTTCAGTCATTTAATTAGTTCTCAGTTCAACAAAGCATTTAAGCATGTTTTCGAAGCACAAAGCACTTAAGCACATTCTTATTCTGTCCCTGAATAGGGGCAGAGTGCTGAATCACACTGGGAGCTCTGAGAGCGGAGCCCAGGGCAGCCTGACAGGGCCACAGAGCTGCAGGGCTCTCGCTGGTTTGTTTCCCCAAGAAGGGGTATGGTGGTGATTACATCATACCCAGAATTAAAGCCAGGCCTAGTTTGAAAATGCAAAACTTTTTTTGCAATCCTATATAGTGTCACAAATTTATAATACAAAATTGCAAACACACGTATGCCACATGAAAAGAAAAAAAGACAAAAGAATTCATTGGAGGTTTACATTTTCCCGCTTTTGACAAATATAAAATAAATATATTATATAATAATCTGATAAAGCCTTATGTTATTACTGTACAACTAGATGTCCATTGTGTTTTGGATATATGGAACACAAGAATATAGGTAAATTGACTTGCTTACACAACCAGACAAAAAAGTACACAATTTAGGCTTCTGAAAGCTTCAGGTGCAAGGTAGCTGAGGGATACACGTCCACGCAAATATACACACACATATGCACTGACACATGTACAGAGCTCAGGTGAATCACAGCATGTCTTGGAGAATCAAGTAAAAAAATGATGCAATGTACCAAACAGATACCACAAACACATTTTCAGTTAAATTAACAAGAAGATTACCTTATCAGTAATATTTTCTATCTTTTACAATTGAAGTTTATATCAAGAAGTCTATTATTTGAAGCAATGTTTTTCTTTTTACTTCATCATCACTGAGTGTTGAGATATATTTTAAACTTTACATTGTATGCTAAAATAGTAATATTGGCATTTCTGGTTATTTAATATGATATTTGTGTCTAAAATAAGCCTGTCTGAAATTTAAACAGTCTGCCTTTTGCTTCCAAGACTCCCTGTGGTATCAGCAAGGAATGTAGGCTTGACCCATTTCTGGGTAGCCTTTTCAACAAACACCTTTAGCGATGCTGGAGGTAGCAATCAATTCTCTATAGAGATAAGCACTTAACTGTTGAAGAAAGCAAAGAATTAATGGGATTCCTAAGAATTTGGGACCTGCCTCCCTGCCACAATGCCATGCTGGTTTACGCTACTGTAGACTGCTGTAACCCCAGAATAACAAAATCTTCAACTGGGCTACTTAGTTTTGTATTCACTTTCTGCATGGCGATTCTTTAATAGTATTTCTTTGCATTGTTTCTGTGTAAAACTTTAAGGATTGCAAATCTGACTTACTTTCTTACTTTCTTCATATTGTTTCCAGTTCTCAAGAGCCAAATTCTGAAAAGAATATATTATACCCATCATATCATGTAATGTTCAGACTGAGCAAAAATATCAGGAAGCAGATAAATACTGTTTTATATTTTTGCAGAAATAATTTGGTACCTTGAAATTTAAAATATATATATAAGAAAACACTGTTTGCAACTCAAAAAAGGGATTTCTAATGCAACCCAGCTGAACAAGTCTGTTTACACAAATTGAAATTCCCTGTTTCATTTTAACAAAATGGTAAAACATTTTTTAAAAGAAGAGTGTTTTAACATATTGTGAAATTCTACCGTACAGTGGCTTTAAGCAGGAAGAAAGGAATCTCTGTACATTTGATCTAAGTAGGGCTGCTGAAGCCTGAGGAAGGGGGAATTGTGCTTAAGCAGAGGAGGACGCCCATCATGCATTCGCGAGCGGGAGATGTCAGCCATTTTTCTGCACACTCTCCCCAAGCGCAGGCTGGAGCTGCCCTCGCTCCACCATGTCAGCCCATCTGCTTCTCTCCTCGCCCTGAGAGCGCCTCCACTCACGCAAACATCCTCTGCCTTACTACAGGCATATCAAAAAATGTTTCCTTTAGAAGAGAAGCAAATGAGGAATAGAAAAAAAATCATATTTTCCAAAGAAGACAAAGAAATGCGAAGCTCATCCTGCCTGCCTTGCTTGAGAGAGCTGCTCTGCATTCAGGGGTTAGCCCGGGTGGAGAATGATGCTGTTGTCTCACAAAGGACTCATGTTGAGCTGAATCTTTGATTACAGGACAAGTGCCTGCATTAGGCCCCTCATTGCGCTCACATTCTGCTCCTGCCATTTGTACAAAATTTCTGAGTGATCTCTTTGTGAATACGGACCCCAACTGAATCAAAGATGAGCTCCGTCCTTGTTGTGTGTCCCCCCCCCTCTTATTTTTTCATGAGCATCCCTTTTCTCTTTCCCTGCTCCTCCTCTCTCTGATCCCCCTCTCCCTCTCTCCCCTTGTTAGGAAAAGGGATGGCTACGGATCTAAAATAAGATCTAATGAATGGTAAACCCTGAAAATAGATGTAGAGAAAATAGATGTGCCTTTTGGTGTGTTTTAAACTTCCCCCTCAAATTCAGTCGTGTTCCCTACACAAATGGTGCATAACCTCTTGCCTTTCTTAATAGGATTTATGCTTGTCTTCACTCTGCACACCCTGCCACGCCAGAGAGAGGACTCCAGAGCTGCTGCTGTAACCATGGCCACTCCTCATTCACTACTCTTGGCAAATTTCTCCTGATGTAAAAGACAGCGGGAAGGAGAGATGCATCAGCAGATGCACAAACATGATAACCCTGTGTCTCTGTCAGCAAAACACCATGTGCCTAAAACCCACTGAATGTGTAGGTATTAACTGCAAATGTTCTTTTAGCAAAATCACCTCTCAACATCTGCAGCATGGAAAACAAAGCAAATATATAATCAACCTAGATTAAAACCCGACTTCAGTCAAATGTCATGCAGGCTTCACACAGGCTCTGGAAGCTGGGGTTTTTTTATGCATCTGCCCAAACTGAAAAGGTTATTTCACCGTCTTCAAGATGACTCTTGAGCTGAAGGCAGAGTAGAGGGTTGCTGCCCTGAAAGAAGGGGAGTTGCTAGGAGATAAGTCCAAGATTTCAGACAGCGTTGGTTGGAGTTATCTCTAATTGACAGCTGCTTACCCTAAGGGTCTAATTCTAACCTTGAGACCAAAACCATAATGAGAGGGCAGCTTTCCTTCACCCCTGTTTTCTAGCCAGGGCAAGGAGATTACTGCAGGCCTGTTCTTCTCTGGTTTTTGTTATGCTTCTTTTCGTGGGGCAGCCCTGTGAGGCTCAGGGCCTGCTGTGCTTTCTGAGGCTATAGTTTGCATCAGTGAGCCTTGTCTGATTCATACCACCTGAATAAACTTGCTCTTACGGTTAAGATGGTCTCACTTTTTCTCTTTTTTTTTCTTTTTTTTTTTGAAAGGGGGGAGGGTGAAAAGAAATTCTCGTAAACATAAAATGATTTAAAGACTTATTGTTTTAAGCAGATACTTTAGTGTGCAGTCTATGTCTAACCCATTTTCAGGGGGACTTAGACTTTCATTGTTAGTTTTAAACCAAGGCCACGCTGTTAGCAAGTTGCTGTTATTTAGGTCTCAAAACCAAACAAAGAGAAACATTCAGAGAAAAGAGATTAACAGAGTCAGGAAAATAAAGTGGGGTAGGTTTTTTTTGGTTGGTTGTTTTTTGGGGTTTTTTTGTTTGTTTCTTTAACTGACTAGGCTTGCTGGGATATTGATTTTTGAAAAAAAAAACATCTTTGAAATCTTCAACTTGTATTTTGATCAGAACTTTCCTATAAATAGTGGAACAGTATACAAGAGCCCTAAATAAAATTTTCTTCGTAGCTATACAAATAAAAATCTGGCCTTTTTCCTCTGAACTCATTGGAGCTACTCTGGATTTATACTAGGATGACTAAAAGCATAGTTTGACTAAATATTTCCTGGGAGACAATTAAGAATAGGGAATAAAGTCACATTTAATAATCCATGGCAAAAGAAAAAACAGGAAAAAAAAAAAAGGAAATAAATCCCCAGAATAATTTCTTTTCAGAAAATAAGTGAATTCCTGAATTCATGCTGTGAATTTAATTCCCACAAATTCTTGAATCTCAGTCATTTTCATGTCCAACAACAAAATTTTTTTTTTCTGCAAATTTTTTCAAGTATCAAGTGAAAATTTATGTCTTTTGGGGAGAATGCAAGCAGGAGCCAGTTCATAAATGCAAAGTCACTATGGGAATTTCTCTGACACACTCTGGGTCTGAAGCCCCCATGGCTGAACCCATTTCCCATCGATCTGCATAAGAGCAGGTAGTCAAGTGAGGAGCAGAAGCAAACAGCAGCACCACAATGTCTTTCCTGACAGTGGGAGGACAGTCCCAGCCCCTTCATCCTCAGAGAGTTCTGGATGGCCTTTTGGATGTATAAATACCCACCCTTGGGAAGTGTGCTGAGACTATGGACTTGATTCTCAGCAGCTAACTGCTAGCACTGATGTTTTCAAAGTTAGCCATCATTTGGATTGTATTCCGGTATCCTTGTTCTGAAAGCAGAGTCCAGTAGGCAAATTAATTTCTGAAGGAATAGCTGAATGCCTGCCTGCCAGCTGAAGAGGATAACGAGTGTATTGCCAGTGAGTCAGAGTAGAGTCAGCAAGGGGAGCTGGACAGTGATGAAACCGCATAGAGGGAAGCTCAGACCTTGGCATCACCCTCATCTCTGCTCTTGAGGGAGTGTATAAAAAAGAAAAAAGACAACATCCAAAGCCCTTAGAAAAATAGTCATTAATGAGTCCCATAGAATGAACTCATGGAAAGGGGTTTTGTGGAGGGTGGAGGAATTTGAACAAGCAGAGACAACCATCCCAGTAGTGCATACATGCGTGCCATAACTGCTGGAAACCAGTGAGTCTCACCTTCATCTTTTTTTTTCCCTCTTTAAACTATTAGGAATATTTGCCTAATATACTAAGTCCTCTTATGTACTGCATATGACTATTGCCTCTGGAAGTCAGAGACTTTTGTATCACTTAAATGGAATTTGTATATCCTTAAGGCTTCAAGTAAAACTAAAAATATGGTTCAGTGGCATATTTCTAATAATGTCTATTTCTACAGCAATTTCACTTATCATTTAATAAGTTGCATGCATTTGAAAGCTAATATTTGTACTGTGTCTGATGGGCAATTTAAATATCTGCAGCAATTGCTGCAAGAATATTCACAAGAGTTGTTCTCTTGCTCCACAGAATAACTATATTTTCTTACCCCTGTCTTGGTAAAGTAACCTGAAATATTTGTTTCTTCATCTCCAACTATGAGAATAATGAAAATCAATTGCTCCCACAATAAACTGTGATCTTCACAACAGAAAGAAAAAAAAAAGAAAAAAGGCAGCACAGAAAAAGAAACATATTTTCTCAGCTTAGGAGGACTAGGAGGACTATCACGCAGCTTCACAGGGACATAAAGAGCTGTGAGGCACCTCAGCTCTTTGCATGTGTTGCTGTAATAAAACTGTACCTGAGTTAGGAAATCTTCCTAAATTTTTATCTTGTTTTGCACTTCACTTTCCTGACCAGTACAGCAGGTTGACCTTAGGAAGAGAGAGAGACGAGATGCTCCACAAACCAGGCTTGTAAAAGCTACTGACCTCAGGAATAAGAGGAAGAGAATGAAAATCTCAGGAGTCTGGAAGCACATCCTCATTCTCTGAGCCACCACAATGCATGTGTTTTTACCAAGCTGGTGTCAGGACTAGATACCTCTGTGCAGCCCCTCATTTGTCAGCTTCTGATTGGTCTTTTTCAAGGCTGTCTAAAAAAGATTTCAGAAAACCCAACTGTGTTTAAAACATAAAAAATAAGAGCAATCAGAGAGGGTTTAATTCTTTGCACTCTGAAACCAGTGAGACTACTACAAGGCCCCCAGTTTACACCTGTGGAGGTACCCTACAGACCACAGTTTCAGGATGTGGCCCCCTGTTGCAATAGCTGGTCACTGATGAAAGATTTTTTCATCTTTAATAAAGGAAGATGCAAATTTTAACAAGCTTCCAGGAATAAGTCTGTGAATGTTTAAATTAGGAAACTAGTCTGATTTTGTACATGGCAACAAGCTATACTGTAAGTAAAGTTTTCCCCTTCTACAAGTTTTTAAATATTGAACATCTTCATCTATTCCTTCCAAAAACATTTCTAGCTTATTAGATATGTCACACAGTAGAACAAAATAAAAAAGTCTGCAAATCCTGGCACCAGGACCAGCATACTTTAGATAATCAGCAAAACTAGGTCTGACCACTGATCATAATGATGTTGCTCTTATTTTCAGTAGTTACCAAAACATTTGAATACAGTTTCTTTATGAGATATTCTAAAACTCTTTTTCCCTAGCACAATCTTTTTTGTTCTATCAGTCATTGAAAAATAGTTTATGCTTTTCACAATGTTCCTTATATTTCCTCTTTTTTTCCCCCTAGTTCCTAGAAGTCCTCCTTGATGTACAAAACTGTATTTTGAAAATTAACATCTTGCTTCCTGCCAGAGACAGTAGATATGCCAGCTGGTAATAGCTGGTTTCTAATTTTTTCTCTTTGTGCTAGAAGGAAAAAAAAGAAGTAAAAAAAATTGCTGACTTTAGGTCTTAGCCTATCAGATGAAGACTTGCTGGTGCATTAGAGGTCTATTCAAAACAGGGCTTTTCTTGCAACAGGAGCCCCTAACAATTGGTAATGAGGACAGATTCCGAATTGTTTGTGAGCAGCTGCTTAGTAGGTAAGAGCTTGTTTGGATTCAATTGAACAGTGTTTTTAGAAGCAGTTACTGACCCCTGACCCTTCCTACAGACTGGGTTGATGGGATTAGGGAAAGCTAGCGTTCAGCTTACACTTGGCTATAACAAGCTGGCAAGAGATAACATACTTTTTAATTATCAAGTTACACCTCTGCCAAAGTTTGTCTGTGAATTTACCAAATGGGTCAATGAACTATAAGAAATCAAGCTAGGCTATGGGATAATAGTTACATAAGAAAACAGTCTTGGTGGAGAGATAATTAATACATTTATGTAGGGTTTTTTTCCCTTTGCAAATATTTCACATTTTCAAATCTTGTTCTACATGGCTCTCATATGCATTGCAGAGGCATATGTTGCATGTGGTATTTGTGCCAATGCAGTTTAAGGTAAAAAAAAAGAATTATTTCTAAGAGCTGCCAAAAAGGTAGCCAGGGAAAAAAGAGCCAAACATGCAACACATGAAATTTAAATTGAAACAACAAACTGAATAACATTAAAATTTGAAGCTTGATTTGTTCTACCACTCTGAGGTTGAAGCAATATAAAAATACTTACTATTGGCAAGAAGCCAACTTGCCTAGCAGTCTACAACCATAAGAAAAGGAAACAATTGTATTATCATTCACCTGAAACAATCAAAGATAATTTCTGACATAATATTAAAAAAAAATGCAAAGGCCGTGGGAATTTTATGTCTTAATTCTAATTAATTAAAACCGAGCCAAAATTATAAGGCTTAATTATTTTGAATGATTCTTCATCTGTTTCCTTCCATGGCTGAAGCATGAAAAATTCTCCAGTTCAAGTTGTTCAGGGTCCATAGCTTTCTTAGTTCTCTGCATTGTCAGTACATGTCATGTCTGTTATGGGAGCAGTCAGTTCTGGGAAATTCTTGGTACAAGAGTCACAAAATTTATGCAGACTGATCCTGTCATGGACTACAGAACTTATTGATAAAACAAGTCATAGTGAGCAATGCCACTCGGTGAGCAGTACAGACCATGTTGAAAGCCATAGCATGGGTTGGAAGGTGGGGTGGATTTGTCAAGGATGCTTGAAGCACTAGCTGTGCTCTCTCTCCACTGCTGAAGGGAGCTGCAGACCCATCAAGTTTCTCAGGAGCACTTGGGATTTCTTGTGCTAGTTCTCTCAAATCTCTTTTCTATTAGGGAATGAGCATCTCAAGCTCAGGTTTCATTTCTAGTCACACCAAATTTCCTGTCTCAACAGAACCAAGTCCCACTGTCACTTCAAAACAGAGAGTATGTTTAGGAATGGAGAACAGCTTTGGACTGAGTGAGACACAGCTGCACCCTGGAGTCTTCCCTTTATCCTGGGAGTTACCACATACCATCATTTCGTGAAGCGTCTCACTGCCCTCAGAAATGGCTATACATTTTCTTTCCTATACCCCTATCAGAATTTGGCTTGTTAATCTCAGTGCTCTAATGGTCAAAAACTGTTTAATTTTCATCCTAAAGCTATTAAAAGCTAGTCTATAGCCATTAGTTCCTTTGCCAGTAATGCCTGTTAGTTTGAACAGTGTCTTCTTTCCCCTGCTGTTTACTTGCCTAATATGTTTGTATATAGCATTCGCTTCATTGCCTCAAACTTTGTTTTGCTCGGGCAAATAAACCAAAATTTTAGCCTCTTTTGAAAATACTATTTCTCTGTCTTCCTGATTTTCCCATAAGCCTGATTTGGCCTATTTCTAGTTAATTTTTTCTTTTTTAGTGTGAATTCCAGAATTATATGCAGTGTTTTGGAGAACACCTCATAAATGTCTGCTGCTGTGTAAATAATTCTACCTATATATATATCAAGATTACATCTGCAAAGCTGTCTCCCTGTTGGTTTCCCAGATCCTCCTCCCACTGGCTATTTAAAAGTGGTCTACCACTTTATAAAAGCAATGTAGCTATTGAATTTTGTGCTTTTGAATTTCATCCTATTTCTATTACTAGAGTCTTCAAGGTCATTTTGCTTTTCTTGTGTAATAATCTAATAATGTATTGACAATGCAAGTGGAGGGCCCAGAAAGAAAGTGTAGCAACGGAAGAGGTGTGTGCAGAGACCAGCTTTAGTCTAGCTATAGTATAGCAGGTTTGTAGCCTTATAGCAAGGCTTTCCAGGCTGCCTATGTAGCCAAGGGAAGGAGACTATCTTATCTAGGAGTCAAGTTGGAGCAAGAGTTTTATCACCTCGTATGAACTGTGCTTGGTGGAGTTCATCTGTCATTTACCATAGGAATATCCCAGAGAAATCATTTCCGCTGCAGCTAAGTCAGTCTTTGTGAACACCTTAAGTGTCTCTTTAATTTAGTTTCTTCACCAGTATGCTCATATTGTTTTTCTCTTAGTCATTTGGGAAATATTAAACAGGATTAATACACACACGCACTTCAGGTGGTTCTGCAGGAGTTTTCCTCTTGCCCCACACTTTGTCTCCAGCCTGGTGCTGGTAACTTAATAGGCAGTCCCTTCAGTACCACAGTGCCCCTCTGCTGATCCCAGTTTCTTTGGCACTCTCTTTTTGCAGTGGTAGTGTTCCCATTACCTGGTAAAAAAAGTCCAAAACAGGCATCAGTATGTAGTAGAGCAGAATTTAACCATGAAAAAACAGTGTTACAAGGTCCTTGAAGCCCTCAGATCTAATTTCACCGAAATTTGCGCTGCTGAGGTCAGGATACAGGATTCTGTAGGTGCTAGGATGGCTAGTCTCAATGCAAGCACTGCATTTGTGTATTCCTGTTATAAGGACTGCCACCTGGTTGATAGGTTTATTCTAGCCAATTGCTATGGGAATTTGGGTTTCACTCACCTATTCTTCCAAGTTTGTGAGACTGCAGGTTATCTGAGGAATCTCAATTTTATTTTAATAAACTATTTGGGTATAATAATCACTTTGCTTGAAGGTGACTCCTTTCCTATTTGCTTCCCAGTGTGTAATCCCACATTCAGAACCATGAATCTTATTGAAAACTGAAATAATATTTAGATTTTTTAGCCAAATATAAAGTGACTCAAATCAAATATGGAGCTTTTATGTGTACCTCATCCTCACCGTAATCTTTCAACTTCCTGCCATTTTCTCCATCTAAGCACATACCTAAAGAAAACTTTAACTATTTAGCCTGATTTCCGTTATGAGGTCATATTCAGTTTGAGTTTTAGCTAGTCACACTTTTGCCAAGTCTCACTTTAAACCTGCATTTCTTGACTTCGAAGTCATAGTTTTCTTTAGTGATCAGTCCCTTTTTCCATTCCTTGTAGACTCACTACTTATGCTTAATGTCATTTTCAAGATGGTTATTCTTCCAGTTAGGTCTGGAAAGTTCTCATACAACATTTTTTTCTCCCTGCCTGGCATAGAGATTCCAGATAGCTTTAGCACGTTTGACATGGAGACATTCCAGGCTGCCTCCAAAATCTAATCCCCAAGTTCCTTAGTTCAGTCGGTCTCCCTAAATAGTTACCTTGGGCCGCATCCAAACTCAGCAGCTTGTGCACCCGGCACAGTGCTGCAGTCCCAGTTGCTTGATCCCCAGATAGGGCACAGTGTCAGAGAGAGGTGCCTCTCCCTCCTGACTCATGGGCCCACATTTCCTTCTCATTGAAATCAAAGTTCAGCAAGGGAAGGGGGCAGACATGTGCCAAGGTTTTGCCCTCATTCCCTTGGGAGATGGCCAAGGCTATTTCCACATTCGGGAGCTCAGAAGTACTCCTGGCTGTCGCTACTTTAGATCAAGTGCTGTCTTTTTGAAATGAGGAACTTTAAGCAGTTTTAACTGCATTATTTTCTTCAAGTTTTTGGTTGTTCTTTTTAAAACAAATTGAATGCTGCACATTGAAGGCTTTGCTAGCTAACAACAATCCTTATTCAGATGGGTGTATCAATACTATTTGAGCCAGTTGGACTTTTTTCCTCACTACAGGATAATTCTCTTTTATGTGGATCTCTAATATGTATCTTTCTAACCAAAGTTCAATAATCTTTTCTCATGTCCTGGGATCAATAATAGACTCCTATCAACTTTCCGGAATTCCCAGAATATATCTTAGCCTATTAACACAGGTGTTTTTATCCAAAACCACGTATTGTTTCAATTAATTTTCTATTTTTCCTTTATATCTTATGAATATATCTTTCCGGAGAAAGACTTTTACTTTGATGCTATTTTTTGTCAGCATCCCATGTCTACTGCTACAATCACCATTACTGAAATTTCATTCAATGCTTCGAAAATACCCATTCCTTCATGTTGTTCCGCAGGATTCCCCATTAGAGTAAGAGCCTCTTACCAGCTGCACCTGATTCTGCATCTAAATTGTACTCTGCACAGCGTTTCTACCGACCACATCCAGCTACTCATATTGATATTAACCTTTCCCATGACTATAAGGGTTAAGACCTACATTGTCCTGTATTTATCATGAAGAAAATAGTGCTCTTGGACCTTGTGAAGAGGATCCTCAGACTGAGTTCCTTTACTGTTGTAAAGGTGTTGGCAGTGTGCAGACACACCTATTTAAAAATACTTACTCTCCATCTTCCAAGGCCAGCCACGTCCCAATGAAGAATTAAATTTTGCATCAGACTGACATATATATTTCTTGTCAAATACACAATGCTATATCTTCAAATTGCAGTGTGGACCTCTACATCTTTCTGTGTAACTGGGTATGAAGAAGTGTGAAATATTGGCTAAGGGGAGTCTGTATGACTTCTCTTTCAATTCATACAAAAACTCTGTGTATCACAAAGAGGATACAGAAGAAATGAGGTTGATGAACAACACAAAACGGTGGATAAGAAGCCATCCTGGCTCCAAGGCAAGGACGTACATATTTTTTTCTCCACATTCACTAATATTTTACTGTAGATTTTCACTACCAGACCCATTAGGTTCATGACATGAGTTTTACCAGTGAACTTCAGTCATTTAGTGTTAATTTAACATTTGAAGAGAAGTCTGGCTGCTAGCTAGAACACAAACTCTGCTAATATGGTGAAAAAAATTTGTTGCTGGAGGCCAGGTTGGATGGGGCTTAGAGCTGCTTGGTCTAAGGGAAGGTGTCCCTACCAATGGCAGGGTGGCTGGAATTAGGTGGTTTTTAAGGTCTCATCCAAATCTGTGGTTCTGTGGAAACTTAACAAGCCAAATTTTTTTAATGTCTATAACACTGAAATAACTGAGGGTTTCTGTAGCAATAGAGTTTCTGTGACTCTAGGTTTGCTTGATGCAGTTTTGTATAAAGTCAAATGCGTGTGTCAGTTCTATGTCTCTGCATTGATACGCATACAAATCTAAACACACAGATAAATGTACAGATGTATTAGGGGAAACTTCAGTGGCATCATCCCCACACATTCCTGGATTAGTGCTAACGTGCTTTCAAAAGACACATCAGTGGTTTTAATTCAGTTAAACTGTAGAAAGGAATTAGTTCTGGTGCATCTTTTTAGCTTTATATACATATGAATATGTGAGTGAGACAGAGGGAAAGAGACTGCTGAAAGCACGGTGTGAAAGTGGTCCAGCATTGATGTTCCAGATTAAAATAGCCAAGAACAGTCCTGTGATTGCTAATTAAAATGGATATGTAATTTCCCAAAATACTTGATAATAAATTAATATTAATTGCTAAAGAAAGTTTCCACAGGAAAGAAGTAGCAGCATATTAAAATTATCTTTAGTTTATTATGGTCTCTTTCAAGACAAATTAAGTATATCTACAGTTTTAGACATTATAGGAACATCTCAAGTTTGTTTGGATTTTTTCTCCTGTTCAGCCATATGGATTTGAGATAGTCATATTCATAGAGACATAACTTCTATCCATAAAAGATAGGAAAGAATTATACAATAACTCTTAAGCTATGTTGTTACATAGCGACACATTTTGGAAATTTGCAGGGCTATTAATATAGAAGCATATTTTGTTAGATGCATAGCTTATTAAAAAAAAAAAAGGATATGGTAGTACTAAACTTATCCATGAAATCGAGTCATTAGTTTGTCTTAATTATTTTTAACCTTTTATAAAGCAAGCTTTTTTCACACTGAAATTTATATAAATAAAAAATTCTACCACGGATTAAAAGCACTAAAATGAATTCAAATAATTTATTTAGTTTTCTAACACTACCCAGAAAGGTTTTTCTATAAATTTCAATTAATTAAAATTTTATTTAATTTTCACTTGCAGTTCTTCTTTTCTTTGATAATTGGAGACAATTGTTAGTTGTGTGAAGTTTTTCATATACGCCAAGAAATGAAAAGAACAGATCGCATTATTTGCAATATTGCATATACAGCTGAATAAAAAATGGCTAAAGACTGCGTAGAAATTTTCTAGAGATTTTGTGTGAGTGAAGAATGTGGATTCTAGTTATTTTACATGTCTGTGGGAGTCAGAGTGGTCCCACTCCACCAGAGCACATTAGAATGTGCTTCATTTAAAGAACTAACGTACCACAATGGGCCTGTTTATTTGCCTAAAATTAAGCCTATTATTTTTTCCCCCAAAACCAGGTTAGCTAGTGAATAATAGTATCTTCTGTACTTGTTTAAAAGTTTTAAGCCTGCAACTGAAAACTTTTAAACTGTATGTGACTTAAAGCCTCTGTAAGATGAAATAGGCATAAAATAGCTACTTCTGGACAAATTATATAAACTTAGGAGGTGCCAGGTGATATTTTCTTGTGTTCATGGCATAGGGTGAGGCATCTTGTCATACAATATAACACAGCATAAATAGTTTGAGCCAGTTACATAATTTTTTTTTTGGTATATGCACTACACCTGAGTTTATCCTTCAGACTACTCACATAACATATTAAATATCCTCCTTTAGAGGCCAGATTTTCACAGGTAGCATCTACTGAAAGTTGTTCGCTTTTTGCAGTATTTTACATCCGCTGCTAATACAATAAACAGGAAGGCTGAAAACCAAAAAATATTATTAATAGTGAGAGGAACCTTTTAGCCAATCTCCCTATATGGTGACAGATACTGTTTATCATATTTCATTTGTTGCTTTAAACTTCCCCAGTCAGAACGGTTCAGTCACATAGTAGAAGAGGAACCAGATAACAGACAATGTGATTTGTCTAAGAGTAAGTTCTCCTAATCAAAAACGGGAAAAAAAACCCCAAACCAAAAACAAAAGAACAGATAAGGGCATGTTTATTTTCCAAAAAACTGCACTGTTTGTATTCAGGTATCCTGGAGAATATTTTGCAATTTATATAATATACAGTGAGCTGCACAGTAATACCAGGGGCTAAGCCAGAAATATTTTAAAAATAAAATTGAAAAAAAACCCCAGGTTTTGATGATTTTGATTAGCTTTATTTCTTACTTGGATTCCACATTTCCCCTCCCCCATGGCACAGCTGTTGTACACAATCAAAACACTGCTGCAACCACTGCTCTGCCACAACCAAAATGTGGTTTTCTTTTTGAGTTCTTTATGTGTTTCCAACTTCTGGTTTGACCGAGTAGTATGAATTAACACAATGAAAAATGACAGGAAAAAGATCTGACCATTTGTGGTTGGTTTTTTTATAGCTGAACCAAAAGACTGGCATTTGCAATAATAAATGCTTTAAATAAAAAAAAAAAATCGACAGATCTTAGACAGAATTTCTTGTACTTGACCCAAAACATTTTTAGTAGATGCTTTAAAAGTGGTATAGATACACTTCAAAACAAAATTTCATTTTTCTAAGACACATTTTTAGCAATATCACTATGTACAGCTTTAAAATTAAATGCTTATAGTCCTTCATTTTTTTCAACCTTCTTTCCTAAAGCATGTTACAAATTTCACTTGTCCCTTTCTGAACATATTTGGTCAATTTGAGCTGACATATGTGAGTGAAGCAAAGATTTTTTTCTTTCAGCTATGTTTCTCCTGCAACAACTGACATATGAGTTTTGATAAACAAGAACAAATTCCTCAATTTCTAAACTTGAGATGAACTTGAAAAACACATTTTAGTATTCTTTGATGTCTGAGTGTTTCCTTATTTTTCACTTTCTGTGCGTTCCTTCACTTCCTCATTTTGATTGAGACCAGAAACTTTGATCAATACGCTCCAAGGACATTAGTGTTTTACAGAATCACAGCATGGTTGAGTCTCTGGAGGTTGCCTAGTCCACCCGTCCTGCTAAAGCAGGTTCACCTAGAGCAGGCTGCACAGGATTCAAGTCCAACAGCTTTTCCATATCTGCTGCAAAGGAAACACAACCTCTCTGGGCAATCTGTTCCAGTGCTCAGTCACCCTCAATGTAAAGAAGTTTGCCCTCATGTTCCTACTGAACTTCCTGTGTTTCAGTTTGTGTCCATCTCGCTGGGTACCACTGAAAAGAGTCCGGCCTGTCCTCTTGACATCCGCTCTTAAGACACCCATATGCATCCCCTCTCAGTCGTCTCTTGGTGAGGCTGAACATGTCCAGCTCCCTCAGCCTTTCCTCGTAAGAGAGAAGCTCCAGTCCCCTCATTATTTCTCTAGCCCTCTGCTAGATTTGCTCCAGGATCTCCACGTCTCTCTTGTCCTGAGGAGTCCAGAACTTGACACAGAAATCCAGGTGTGGCCTCACCAGGGCTGAGCAGAGGGGCACGATCACCTCCTGTGACCTGCTGGCAATGCTATTCCCAATGCACCCCAGGATACCTTTGGCCTTCTTGGCCACAAGGACACACTGCTGGCTCATGGACAGCTTGTTGGCCACCAGAGCTGCTTCTCCACAGAGCTGCTTCCCAGCAGATCAGCCCCCAGCCTGTAGTGGTCCATGATTCCTCCTCAGGCGCAGGACCCTGCACTTGCCTTTGTTCAACTTCATTAAGCTCTGCTCTGCCCAATTCCCCAGCCTGTCCAGGTCTCATGCTGCTGAATGGCAGCACAGTCTTCTGGTGTATCTGGTGTATCAGTGTTTTAGTTCAGATCACGAAAGTACATTTGAAATACATCTCCCAGTAGTCCCTGCTCTGACTCACAGCATGCAGATGTTTCCGAGTACCAAGCTGAATTCATTTTGCATGAAATTATATTGGAAAATTTGCTCCAGAGGCACACTCACTGCACTCCAGCCACAAATAGGCATGCAGGCTATGGGATCAGAGTAGAGTTGGTCTAATAGTAAATAAAAAGCTCTTAAAATGTGGATGCTAGCTTCCAAAGCCCATACATTTCTGTCTAAACTCTGCTCCTCTTGGTCCGTTCTGCTTGCTAGACAGATATAGCTTCCATATCATACCAACTGTATTGAACAGATGACAAAATACCATGGCAGAAATTTTAGTCATATTGTGATCAACAGCGAAGTACCTATTCATGTCAGTATGAACTTGGGAATTTTTGTGCTGTTCACATTGAAAAAACTTTAAATGGATACACATTGCTATGCTTCTCAGTGCTAGTGTATTGTCCATAAGCCTATTCCAAAGTAGGACGTGTGATTATGTACAATAACTGCTCAAAAGTGATTTTCTTAGTAAAGCTAATGTAGGCCAAGTAATTTTTGATAGTGGTTAAACATTTGCCTTAGGGTGATGATGCACTGACACTTGTTTATGAAGTTCTTTCACACAAGGATTTGGTAGTGCAAGATACTAATTTGTATCTGTACAATACTAATTTGTATTGTACAGATACAAATACTCTGTATCTTGTATTGCAAGATACAAATTTTTAAAAACCCACATTTGTTCTTACATGTGTAATCCTAGGTAATTAAACACTGTCCACTTGCCATTTGTTCCATAGAAGGTAGTTCAAGGTTTTGTGCTTGATGTTTGCTTGAGCAGAAATAGGCAGTGAATTAAATATATATTCCCTAGTCTTGGCAAGGAAGAAAACAGCTGTATGATTCAGCAACAAAATAGATCTTGAAACATCTGTTTATAGATTTAATAGATCCCTTAGTTTAAACCATGCCTGTAATATCAGTTCTACTTAGATTTGCCAACTGATTCAGTCCTTAACCTACTAGAAGCAATTTTGCTCACACTTTATGTTACTCCATGTAGCTACTTCAGTGTTTTTGAAGCACTCTCCTGCTATTTAAAATCTTTTATTTTTTAAGTATAACAAAGTGTCTTTCAGTTCAGCAGAGATCTCTTCCCTCTTCATATCTAGTCACATCCCTGTAATTTAGAACCAAAAATACGTTTTACTGCAGGTAATTTTTGCTATTGTCCATCCTGCAGAGCTAATACTGCTAAGACAGAGTGACTTGAGTCCTACTTGTTCTTATGCAGAAATCACAGAATTAATTCCTGTTAGAGGTCCAACCTGTTATACCTGTGTAAACCTACAAAGGGTAATGGGGTTGCACAAGTGTCAGTAAAGGCATAATAGGTTTAATCAAGCATAACAGAAAGTAAATTGCTCTGCAAAATCCTCATTACTATAGACAAAGTGCATTCATCTGTCTCAACTGTTAAGCCATAAGCTGTCTGGGCAAAGGCAGTTCCTCCAACAATGATTCTCTCATTTCAAGTGAAACCTCTAGGTGACATAGTACAAACAAGTAATGATTGCATGATAATAACCTGAACTGACTACTAGACAGAGTATTAGTTTGCCCAACACAGCTGTTTAGGTACAAATGCCCTACAGGTATCCTAGAAATTGCATTGAGAGACAATCAGTGAGGACAGCAACTGTATTGCTTTTAGTTACGTTTCCAACAAATGTTGAATTATGTAGGCAGGTTCTTATTCAAGTATGCAGAGTTAATAGTAAGTATTTTTTCCCCCAACAACATAACACTTGTTATTACAAAAATAACCTATCAACTCATATTCAAACATTTTTTAAAAGCTATTAAAATATCTTTGTTGGGTCACCGATATATCGGGCTGTGTCTAGGAAAGTGTGAACAAAGATTGGTTTAAATAAACTAAATCTATCTTTTCATCATTTTCCTTGAATAGTATAAATAGAGGATTAACAGTATATTTGGAGAGATGAGCCACAGTAGATAGTGATATTATGATATACCATGTCAATGCAACAGAATCTGAAGTATAATCTGAGAGCAGATTCTTGTTTACGGAGAAACCATGTGTCCCATTTTGTTAAGACTAGGAGCAATTATGTGAGAATTTGGCCTTCTGGCATCCATGTTACACTGAAAACTTATTTATGTACTGCTTGGTAGGGTTCAAGGTCTGGTGGACTGCTGGAGTCATCTCTTCCAATAACTACAATGCAGGCAACAAGGACCGCCCTTGTTTTGTCTATTTATGCCTTCCAGATATTGGGTTCCTTGGCCTTTCCTTTCTCAACATTGTTGAAATTTTGCTTTCCACAGTGATGTTTCTGGACTAAACACTTCACATCTAATGCTTCTTTTATGTTAAGTACATTTGCTTGATAAAATTTGGCATATTTAACTCTTTCAAACTCTAAGTCTGCTCTGCTGTCAGGAGACCCCACCTGGAGTGCTGCATCCAGCTCTGGGGTCCCCAGGTGAGAAGGACATGGACCTGTAGGACTGAGTCCAGAGGAGAGCCATGAAGATGCTCCAATGGCTGGAAAGCCTCTCTTAAGAAGACAGGGTGAGAGAGCTGAGTCTGTTCAGCTTGGAGAAGAGAAAGTTTCTGAATGATCTAATTGTGGCCTCCCAGTACCTGAAGGGAGCCTGCAAGAAAGATGGAGAGAGACTTTTTACAAGAGTATGTACTGACAGGACAAGGGGCAATGGCCCAAACTGAAATAGGGCAGATTTAAATTAGATACCAGAAGAAATTCTTAACTGAGGCACTGGAACAGGTTGCCCAGAGAAGCTGTGAATGCCCCACTCCTGGAAGTGTTCAAGGTCAGCTTGATGGGACTTTGAGGAACCTGGTCTAGCGGAAATGTGTCCCTGCCCATGGTAGAGGAGTTGGAACTAGATGATCTTTAAAATCCCTTCCAGTGAAACCATTCTGTGATTGCATTAAGATAGTGTTGAAGCTATGGTTGTCTCACTATATAACAGAATGAATGTTCATACAGGGAAGCATTATCCACTATTGGACCAGTTTACATGGTATGAAAAAGCAGGTGAATTTTTCAATCTTTTCTATTATTCTAATGACATTTCCTCAAATCCTTCCCATTTCACAATTTACTGACAGGGCTTTCCACAGCTATGGCTCCAGTGCTGAGTAACTCTAGAGGATACTTCCCAGTTATCCAAGGGATAGTACTAATATTTTTGGTCAGCACATTACTTGCAGGGATTATGTTCAGCTGGTTGTCCTTGGTGACTCCCAAATTCTTTCTGAGTTATTTTTATATAAGTAGATTTCACCTAAATAGCCAAACAATTACTAGCATCCTTTCTTTTTTTTTGCTCTTCTTTGCTACTCTTATTTTGATGACATTTGCAAACTTCATTAGTAATGATTTTAAAGTTGTTGCACAGACTGTGTTGATGAATTTTTTTAAGCAGTGTAAACCTCCCAGAAGTAACATTCTGGGAGATTGATAATTAATGTTAATTCTTCATGTAAGATTACAATTTAACAGTGATCAATAGCTTGTTTCCAATCTATATGGCATGCCAACTCAGTTTTATATAATCCTGAATTTATTGGCAAATAAAATGCCATGCAGTACCAATCCTGGACAAAAGTCTATTCTATCAGCCTTTTTGCCTCTACAAACCACACTTCCTGTCTAATCTGAAAAAGTAACCAAGTGAGTTTGATCATGTCTGCTTCCCCTCTTTATTGCAGTTAGTTGCATTTCCTTGCATTAATTCTTTATGAATCAATCCCTATAGTACATTTCCCATTATTTTGTCAAAGATCAGTGCTGGATTGAAAGACCTGTAATCACTTGGATGTACTCATTTATGTTTTTTGAAAAATTCACACAGCACTTGCTTTGTCCAGGCATCTGTATAACTGTTTCAAAAGTTATTTTAAGATAGTTATAGTGGTCTAGAGATGGCTGGGTCAACTGTTCCAGAGCTCCTGAATGCAAGGTGTGCAGATTTATTGATGCCAAATGCACAGCTTTCATAGCAGGCAACTGTGCTTTTAGGATATGCCATAGAAAATTCTGTAACTCTTCCCAGTAAGGATCTTCTCATTCTCATCCTTCTGGTAAAATAATTTCTTTTTCTTAAAGCCTGAGCTATAATCTGACCCATGCCCAGGCAATATCACAGACAGCACAGGGATCTCAGAGCAGAAGGGTCTGGGGATTGTTTGTTCCTATGCAGATAAAGCCAAGAACCACTGCAGTGCTAGGCTGGACTGGCATTTGCCTATTACCCACATTACCTGCTCACATTTTTTTGAAAGACCACCATAAGTGTATTTTTCCTACCAGCTCCCAGTGTGAAGACTTTCTCAACCTTCTGTGCATCTGGCTGCCAGGACTGTGGTGCTTCTGAAAGGTGTTTAAGGGGACCCCTTCTCAGGAAAGCCCTCTCAGAGTAATCCAGTACAGTAGCTAGATCATGATGGATATTGAGGTGCTTATGGCAGCCTGTTTACTCTTTTAAGCTCAACAGCATCATCCTTAGGTTTTGGGGTGGGGTTTTTTTGTTTGTTTGTTGGAGTTTTTGTTTGTTTGTTTTTTAAGATGCAAAACAAAGAAATATGGAAATAACTTTCATAAGTAGACCAAACCAACTTGGAATGAAAGATAGCTTTGTCCTAATCTTGGAGAAGAACATACAGCAAAATTTACTACCACCAACCGTGTAGCAATACAATTGCTCCTTACTGCCTTGCCTGAATACACAGGATGGCTGTTGATCTTGCACTGCATTTTCTCCCTTGAAAAGAAAAAAAAAAAAAAAAGAAGGCAGTATCAAATGTATTCTCCTTTGCTTAGAAACTTAAGATATTTATGTAGCAATTGGTTTTCCTTTAGCATGGGAATTTGCAGTTATTCACTTAGCTGACCATATTGATGAAGAAAGACAAAAAAGGTACAACTCACCTGAGACCTGGGAAAATTTCTTCATAAGTGAAAAATCACTATAATTTTAGAAAGCATTACTGATTAAGAGGTTTGAGTAAGGGGATGATGCCTTCATGAGGGCTGACATCTTATGCCCAGAGAGCTTTAGGGTAGCATGTAGAGCACAGCTTTGTTGCACTGTCTTCCCTTTCAGTGGGCAGCATGGTGTTTCTCAGATACTTGCAAAAAGAGCTATGGGACTGTAGCCCACCATTAATCCATTCTGTCATCTGCAATATGGGGAACATCTTCTGACCTTGCAAGTTGGCAGGTTCCAAATGTTGAGACTGGCATTCATGATGTGCCCTGCTGACAGTCAGATGTTACCCCCCCTTCTCCAGAGCTTCTGCAAATGAATCTCTGGAAAGTGAAATGCATCTGGCATGCCATACCTGAAAGGCTGCTAGAAAACTCTTGCTTAGATGCGGAAGCATATTAAATAATTCAGATTTAAGACACACTGCTCATAGCCTTTGGAGAACTGTTTCCACATCAAGATTGAATAACAGGCTTAGAAGAGGAGATAACTCGGTCAGTTGCATTACAAATTCTTTGTAAATAGCAGAAAATGGTAAAGTAATACCAGTGTCTCAGCTTTCACATCTGAGAAGAGCACATATTTACAGATACACAAGTCCCTATATGACATAGGGTTCTTCTGAAATAGAGTGTATTAATGTCTACAAAACACAGTAGGATTCTTGGATGAAAAAAATGTTCATAATGTTGTCCTATCAGGCTGCAAAAATGTATCTTGGGGAAATAGGTGGTTTTTTTCCAGGGTTGGAAAAGGCAAGAAAGGGATTATCAGCATACTTTAAGCCATGAAATTTTGATGGAAAGATTCTGTTACCTTTCTCTACATAAAGAGGTTGTTTGTAAGAAAATACATTTTCTGCACTTTTCTGAGTTGCTCTGGAAACAAAAGATGAATTAAAGAACACTGCAGGGTCAGTCTCTGTTATGAAGATGATTCTCTGATTGTTAGCTCCTGAGCAAGATCTGAAAGGTAAATGAAAAATCTAGCAATTTCTCATCTCCTGCTTGTCTTGCTGTTGAAAATACTTCATACCCCTCAGCACAATACAGTGTGGGAAATCTTCAGTGAGTTACTTATGCTTTTCTTAAAGCCAGCTGATGCTCAACACTACATTCTGTGTAGTGTTCCTCTACTCCCTTTCATCGTGGGGGTCCTGATCAATGTCAAGTGGAACCTGAGTCAGCAGTGCCCTGGCAGCCAGAAGGACCAACCCTGTCCTGGGGGGCATCAGGCACAGCATCACCAGCCAGGCAAGGGAGGGGATTGTCCTGCTCTGCTGTGCACTGGGGCAGCCTCTCCTCGAGTGCTGGGGGCAGTTTTGGGTGACACAATACAAGAAAGACATTAAACTGCTAGAGAATGCCCAAAGAAGGGCTGTGAAGATGATGAAGAGCCTTGAGAGGAAGCCGTATGAGGAGCAACTGAGGTCTCTTGGTCTGTTCAGCCTGGAGGAGAGGAGACTGAAGGGAGACCTCATTGCAGTTACAAATTCCTCATGAGAGGAAGAGGAGGGGCAGGCACCGATCTCTTCTCTGTGGTGACCAGTGACGGGACCTGAGGGAATGGCCTGAAGTTGTATCAGAGAGGTTTAGGTTGGATATTAGAAAAAGATTCTTCCCCCAGAGGGTGGTTGGGCACTGGAACAGGCTCCCCAGGGAAGTGGTCACAGCACCAGCCTGACAAAGTTCAATGAATGTGTGGACAGTGCTCTCAGGCACATGGTGTGACTCTTGGGGATGTTCTATGCAGGACCAGGAGTTGGAGTTTGATGACCCTTTTGACTCCCTTCCAACTCAGGATATTCTATAATTCTATGATCCTTGTGGGCCCCTTAAACTTGGGATATTCTGGGATTCTAGGATTTCTTGAGTGACTCCCGTCTGCAGGGCAAGACACACACACATCTGTGGAAAGAGAGCTTTCTGCAGAATAGGCTCCTCTGCTTGAGCTGCTTCTCTGGCTTCAGAGCTCCTGCAGGATCACCTACTTATTTTGGCAGGAATTCTACTATGACACCCAATTAAATTAATCTTTTCCTGAATCACCTTGCAAAACTGCTGGAAGATATGCAAAGAGAAGTTGCTTGGAAAATTCACATTTTGTTCCTCTCTATAGGCTTTAAAGTTCTGCTGCAAGATGCAAAGAGAACGATTGCTACAAAAACTACCATCTTTCTCCAGGAGTGAGGGTCTCATGCGGATCTTGTCTGAGAAAGTGACTCTGGAGGATGTCAGTCAGAACAACCTTAAAAGGCCTCTCCAGAGGAGGAGCCATACATTTGTATATTTGGTAAAAATTAAAATTCTGGTCAGATATATTATAAATCCCTTTAAGCCATGGAGACCACTGCAGAACATTCATACTTACAAGAGGCTACAAAAGTGATAAATACAGTCCTTGAGAGATAAACTTCATACAGGTGTTCAACAACAAGCATTTCTATTTTCACTGACTTCTGGAGGAAAATCACTGTAATGAGAATTAGGACAAAAAAGAAGCGCAGATATAGAAATATAATTTCTTAGAAGAATAATGTAATGAGTTAAACAGTTTCCTTCCCAATTAAACAACCTGGAAGACAAATTTCCAATGAATGTTTGAAAAAATAATTATCTTCTTTAAAATCAGGGAACCTTAACAACTGTACTTAGCAAAGCCACTTTAACTTTCAGAGCCTGCAAAATTCTCATGTACCCTCAGCTGAAAGGGAACAGAAAGGAACTTAATATAAAAAAAATTTCTGAGCTCTTTGTGCTTAAGTTCTGCCAAATACTCTTTCTACGTCTCCAAGAAATAGGACAATTACCTTTCTGTCGAAATCAGATACAGACACTTAAAAATCTTGTAAAGGAATATGGTTTTTTTAATTAATGTGTGAGTCACTGGGTTTGTTGAAGATTAAAAACGGGTTCAGATCTTCCTTCTTGTGCACCATGTGGTGCTTCTAGCTATATTCCCATTGTAAATTTTTGACTGTCTAGGCTTTTGTTTTCAACCTCTCAGCTGAAAAAATATATTCCAGATTTAAGCTCAGCCAATTCTGGATTTCAAATTTTGGGAGCTAGATCAAACTTATTGTTGCACAATTTCAGAAAACAATGGTTTAGATCACAAAACAATCTGTGGAGCCAAAATGACAAAAGACACCAGGATTTTCAGCAAAAAGAAAAGAAAAAAAATTAATACAAGATTCAGAAAAAAAACCCAAAAAACCTCAGTTTCAAGGTCTCAGAATCAAGCTGGGAGTTCTAGAATTGTCAAAGATAGGAGGATAAACTGTGGAGAAATTCTTACTTGTCCTCTCTGGCTCTCTAACTCTGTTTTTTAGGTATTTTTCTTTCCATTATAGTGGTGTCACTGCTGAGGATGATCTGATAATGCTGAGGATGGTCTGATAATGGTCTGATAATCCTATATAAATAGTTCCTCATACTTATAAAAGCTTCCACTGAAGCCAAGAGAAATTCCACATTAAGGCTGTGAAATGTTCCTGGATTCAGCTGAAAAAGGTAGGAGAACAAAGCCAGGTAGTTTCCACCCAAATGTGTAATATCTACTGGAAACACATATCTGGAGAGTTTCTCCCACTGTATGATTAAGGACTGTGCAATTCCTAGCCTGATGGATTCCTCGGTGTCTATGAAAAACACAAGACTTTTTGCTTGTTAAGTACAGGACATAGTTCTGTGCTGAGAAGTAAAATCTGTTCTATCACCTGAAGTATCTTAAAGATGGGAAACCTCCTCCAAAGCCCTTTCTGCTGAAGATTGCTCTGAGGAATCTTCTACTCTGTACATGGTTTGTGGTTGAAAAAGGCAATTTATCTTTAGGGAACATGTTCTACATAGATCTTCTTTCTGTTTGACTTTGATACCTAGCTGTGAGCTGGGCAAATCCTGCAGCTGCAGGTTTTAGATCTTTCCTCCTGAGATTGCTGGAGTCTGTGGTTCAGCCACCTTCCCTGGAGGTATTTCAAATACAAGTACATATGTCATATATGGACACAGTTTAGTGGTCGACTTGGCAGTGTTATGTTAATGGTGGACTTGATGAACTTAGATGTGTTTTCCAATCCAGATGATTCTATGATTCTATGACTGGGAGCAGCAGCAAAGAAGAGTTTGGAAGGAAACTGTGAGGAAGTCCCTGAGGATGTTCCTGCTCAGTTGTTCTCTGATAGATCTGGTACCATTGCTCATGTTCCCCTATGTGGCCACAGCCTCCTGTGGGACGACTAACCACGTCTTGTGCAAATGGCAGGAAAAAAGGTATGATTCTACATAGGAGCATATGCAAGTGTGGGCAAACAGTCAGGTTAGGTAAATTTTGTAAGAATTGTAAAATAAAGGTAGAAATTTTGAGGTAATGTTCTTTTTAAAAAATCATTTTAATCAAATCCAAGGGTTATTGTAATCTAAAAAATTACTCCCAAGTGTTGCAGGTCCTGCCTACAGAATATCTGTTCCTTACTGGAAATGCTGTGTGTGATTGCTTTCCATTTATATATTTTAAAAAGTATTTATTAAAATAGATTTTTTTTCAAAGGCTTTTTGGCTCACTCTCTTACAAATGTCCATTTATTTGAATGAGTTTATTTTTGTTGATGCCTCTCAGGACTTTCAAAATTCCAGTCGTACTTAATTTCAGTCATCTGCTTCAAACTACAAAATAACTCACATAGGGCTGTCAATATTGGACATCCAAAATCCTTTATTTCATGTAGTAAAACTGGGGGAGGGTTGATTAGTGACCAGCGCACAGCAACCCAGCTACGACCCAGTCTTTGTCATGTGAGAGACCAGAAGACAGTCTATAAGCAGAAAATGCTACATTTTTCTTTCTGCTTTCTCTCATTTTTTTCTTTTCCATTTGAAATATCAGTTAAAAAGCAATAAGTATTCTTATTACTTTTGTAAGATTGCTATGAATTATTTAGCCAAGAAATAATTGAAGGAGGCATGGTAGGGAAAATTGCCCACAAAGCCAGCAAAACTGCAAGTCAACCTGTCGTCATTGGGCACACAATCATCATTAATTTTAATGAGATGTGGGAGTTTGCAGTTCAGCAGGAGGAGGAGAATGCAGGCATTTCTCAAAAACCTGCCTGGCATGGTAGGCTAGAGGAATTTTACTAGCACTCCAGATCGATAGTGGAGACAGCAGTCAATGTTAGTAGACCTCACAATCATCATTAATTGAAATCTCTCAACCTTCAGTTTGCATAACAAAGCAGGTGGTGCCTTAATGAAGAATGCAATATCTTGCAATTCTGACCTCCTGCAACTTCCTCATGGACTAAGATGGCTGAAATAGAGACTGCACCCTCTGCTGTAAACCTCTCTCAGTACCTCCAATGCCACATACACATGTATGCATGCTTCTCATACGTCAGTGTTATGTAGATAATTAAATAATATCTAGAAATTAAGTCTCTGAATTAAAATAAAGTGAGTCAAGAAACTTTAAAGTGCAGCAGCAGAAGAAAACAAAATAAACTGCCAAAGAGCCCTATTTTGGTTAAAACTGAAAGTATGTGTATTAGAAAAAATACGTAAGTATAATGGTAATTTTCAAATTTGAGATGGAAAAGTTGGAGATAAAAAAGAGATTTTGAACTGGAGTAGATCATATTAAAGCAAATTTTCTGGTTTGGGTCTTATTCTCTCTCTCTCTCTCTCTCTCTCTCTCTCTCTCACTCTCTCATGAAGAGTCATTTGGAAAAGATCAGGGAGGCTAAGACATAAGAATCATTTGATAGTTTTCAGCCTAAATGTGAAGATGATTGAAGCTTGCAAGTGTTCTGTCCTGCCATATGTTAGTGTCCGTGTAAAAGAATCTGATGAAGATGATGAGATAACAATTTTCTGGCTGTAATGAGTAAGGGGATTGGGAAATTGCTGGGAAAATTGTGGGATTAAGGCCCATTTATGCCAGAAAATTGCAAAGAACTCTCAGAACAAATGCAGGAAGGTAGTGGCTGAAATATTTATTGATTCCACAAATCAGTCTTTTTTTAAAAGCCTGGCAAAAAAGTGCTTCCAGGTCTTACAATGCAAATCCACACTCACAATAGATACATTAAAAAGTTAGTTATTTTCACCACAAGTCTTTCATTCTCCCTATTCTCCCCATGAAGAACAGTCATGAGTAAAAATTCTCAGGAGTAAGTCCCTTTTGTATTCCTGTTTACTTAACTACTTTCTGCTGTTATTTCATGTGGGAGAAGAAAGTAAAATGTCCCTTCCAAGTCTTTACCATCTCTCATGAATTATTATATTTGATAGTTATAATAACATATAATTGTTCTCATGACACTTGTTTGAAAGCCTGAAGACAAATATCTGATTACAGAAACTAAGATAAAAGTCCAAATGCAAAAGGCTGCAGTTTTTTTAAAATTTTATATCTTGCTTCTTGTCTTCATGTATTCAAGCCTTCCACAACTTTTCCCTTTCTATTTCAGTATTTCTTTTTTTTTCCTCTTTCATCCATTCTTTATGCTTCCCCCTGTCATTCTGTAAGAACAGGTGTAGCATTGGTCCTAGTTCACACCGCCTTTGATCTCTCACTTGTCTCTCCTATAGATTCTTCTGCAGTGGCTTCTCACTTATGCAAGATTAAAAATGAGAAATAGCAGACATAATTTTCTCGAAGCTGAGTTAACAGAATTGGGTTTAGTCAGACTGAAAAATTGTTTTTAACTGTTATTGTTTTTCATCTCCTCAGCACAAAAACAATCCTTGCATGATTTTTCTGTAGAGAAACCAAGAAAACTGCTATGCCAAAAGAGCCAGTACCCCAGCAGATCAGATGCTCAGTGAAGCTGATCTGTGGGAATGAAACAACAAAGTGAGTTCAACCTAAATCCTATGACTTGAGGCTTAACCTTCCAATAAGAAAACTGATAGTACAGCAGTTTTCTCTAATACTTCTTTATTCTAGGTTTGACCTGGCATTTCTAACCGTAGAATTATTTCTAAGCAAATACATACATACAAATACATAAATATATATAATTCTTTTTCCTAAGGTTATCAGCGAATCAGCACTGAGTAATGAAAAATTGATTTTTATGGCACATTTTTCCTGAGACTCAAAAATTACTTTGGCATTTTTGAAGGATGTTAATTATATTCCTAATGTTCTTCTAATTCCTGTTTAGTGGGAAAGAACTAAGAAACCCTGAAATCAAGGGAAAAATTTTATGGAACTGACTTGATTTTTCTCATTTGGAAATTTCCTGTTAGAGCAAAAAGCTTCATTAATCTAGGACAGGGCAGCCCTCTTGTCTCCGTGGACATGAAGTACCATGATCCCAGGCAGACTTTGGGGAGGAGGAACAAGCTGGCATTTGTTCAAATATGCATTAAACAAGAGGCTGCCAAAACCTCAAAAATTGCAGAATATACTCTAAGGGTAATGATAAGGAAAGGAACTAACCATTTTAATTCTTTATTATTCTGCCAAAATGATGTAATCTGTGTCCTTTCAATGTTTATGTTGAGAACAAATTCATGTATTCCCATTTTTGTTCCTTTTGGATCTTGTATCTTCAGTCACAGAAATGAGGTGAGATAAAATTGTAGTGACTAATATGGTCCCAAAGCAAAAAGCAGGCTGTTGAACTGGTTTGAGGAATGTAGATTTCTTTTCATTGAGAAAATTTTATCTTATTATAATGTTTCTTGAATAAACTGTAGGCAATAGTTACTTCCATTTTGCCAACAAAATACAGTTTGGTTACCAGTGTTTTAATTTCTGTGAAAGAAGATCATGGAGCCAAGGAAAATATCCAGCATCACTGTAGAGTGCAGTCAGCCCTAGAGAAGGAATCAGGCTCTAGAAGGAGTTCAGGCAAAGATTATTTTTGCATTTAGTTGTGGATTTTTGCTGAAAACACTTTGTTGACACCCATTTTTTGGTGTTAAGGTGTTTGCTGACTAGGTTTCAAAGAGAGCGTTAGTTTTGTATAGCAGTTTTTTATATGGAAAAACAAATAGAAAATTGGGGGGTTTTGCATGTCCTCTGTATGTTAAATATCTTCCTGTATTCTGCTTTAGAGGCTTGAGAATGCATTCATGACCGAATTTTTCTTTTCCTGATTAGTCATGCCAAACAGTATGCAGTGGGGTTGCAGGATCTTGACCTCCATGAGGTACTTTTTACCCTCTGAATTCATGAGATTACATAAAAGGTCTGCTCAAAAAGCCTGACCTGCCTGGAAAACAGGTACGTAAATGATCTATTTTACCCTCCTTGTAACACAGAATTTATTGGGTTGAAAATATTTGGGTTCTGGACTAATGTTTATGTAAGACTAAGATTTTTTACCAGCTTTAATCAATACTTTCTGATATGCAAATTTTACCTGCAACTACTTCTAACAAAAAGTTCATTAAAATGGGCGAACTAAAGAAAGAAGGATAACTCAGAATAACCGATATAGTGAAAAAAAACTCCAAGCAAACTACTTAAGATGACTCTGAGCAAAAAAGAATTTTTACATAAATTTCTATGAATTCATTTATGATTAACATTATTTTTTGTCAGTTACTAGATGTAATGCTCACTCCATCAATGTTAATGTTGCTCCCTCCATTATTTAAAGCTCTGGCAGAAATTCTGAGAAGATGCACCAGCATATTACAATTATGATCATGATAATGTCAAAATGTCACTAATAAAATGAGTTAACATTGGTGGACACAAACATTTCTACATTTCTGCATGATCCCATATTACTTCACTGAGGGCAGGCTTTTTGTGTCAGACCTACCACACATTAAGTTGTGATCAAAATTTGAAATGAGTGTCCCTAATTTTAGTTTTTTGGTTTTATTTTTTTTTTCCCCAAATGTGACTAGTTATATTTACAGGCAAGTTTTGGTTCAGTTTGCTGGCAAATTTTATAGAGGAAATGGCTATATTATTTTAATTTGATTTTACCTGAAAAGAAAAATGTTTCTTAGCCTTGCAATTTGCCTGATCAAGGCTTTCATGTGGGAATTTATTTAGGTTTTAGAACACAATCTTCCGCTGGACTATATATGCTGTGTGCAACAAGCTACATACAAGGCTTATTGAGTGAGTAGGTGCAAAACAAAAATAGGATCAGAAGGAAAAAGTGAGCTAAAGACCTCAGTATAGCAAGCAGTGGTTTTCAGCAGAGGTCAACCCTTTTGTTTTTTACTTCCTTCTCCTTCCTTCTCTTTCTTAGTAAAAAGTACAAATTGCACTCTGTCATCTATTAGGGGATAAGCTGCATACACACAAGCCATCCCTTTGGAACTGTATTTTGCATCATTTTAGTCTCACTTTGCTCACAGAACTTTACATTATGCTTAATACCAGTTCCCTTTTTACTGCTCAACACAAGAGCTGTAGGGCTGGTAACTGCTAGCAAAACACTGGATGGGAAATATTTGTCATCCGATATTCTGCACATGCTGTAACAAGAAATAAAAAGAAAAAAAGGAAAAAAAAGAAAAAAAAGAAAGAAAAGGAAAAAAAAGAAAAAGAAAGAAAAAGAAGATACGCTCACTGGAAAAAAAAGGATACATCATTAATGAAGGCTCTGAATGATTTTGAAAGGGTTGCTTTGCCATTTTTCTTTTCAAAAATCCAGTAATGGGATTCCAACAAGCATACAACTATCAAGTTTTGTCAATAAGGTTTTATGAACACATGGTTTCCTATTATGACATATTAAAAGTGTTCATCATTCAGTGTGTCTGTACTTAACTCTAAGGAGAAATCTCGCTGCATTTTTCAGAGACATTAATTAATTGGGATTTTCTTCCAGAAAATGTGAGGGCTGATAATGAATGTGTCACATCAGTTATGTACCTAGCGAAAAAGTTTTAGTAACAGAAACTATAGTTTGCTGCAATCAAAGCAATAAAGTATGTAACCAGCAGCTTTCATTGTTCTTCTATAAAGGGCGGCAGCAAGTTTAAAACTTTCAGTCATAAGTATAATACAAGGATTGGTTTAGCCTGCCATACTGCCACTTTAATTTTTAAAGAAGAGGTTTTATAAATAAAAATACTTTCTTTAAAAAAACAGCAAGCATGATAAAAAGTTAAATAGATGTCTGTTCTGGATTCAGAAGGGTCACTGTTTTTGAAAATGGAGCTGCTTGAAAGTACTCAAAATTTATTTTGATTCTTTGACAGTTTTGCACTCAAGGTGAAAGGAGATGATGACATCAATCGGGTTTGATAGGCAGTGATTCTCCACTGCATCTGACATTAATTAATTCTCTTTTTAGCAGGGTCAACAATCAGAAAAAAAGACTAAACAGTCAGGAATATCTCTGTGGGAATCAATGAATTGCATGGGGGAAAATAAGCATGAGAGCAGAAAGAACCCCAATAAATGTAGTTCATTATTCATTTCACTTAATTGCTATGGAAAATAAGTGCCTTTGAACTTTCTAAGCCATTAGAAGAAGACACTCAACTCCTGTCTTAAAGAGAAGGATGATTAATACTTAAGTGTTTCTCTGTATATATGAAATGATGATCCCACCACTGGGAGCTTTCACCACTGGACAGCAATCGAACTGTTTCAAAAGGATCAGGTGGAAATGAGGAAAAGATATGTTTCCCAGAATTCAGATTTAAAATAAGGCTTTCATTTTGCAATTAGTTTGCAAGATACTAAAAGACTCTGCGAAAGAATATCTAAGCTACAAATAAATTCAATTAGCTGTTACAGCTCCTCTCAACTCAACAATGTTTCTATCTGTAAGGAAACTCTTGTCCTTCTTCTCACTACCCCTTACTCTGGTCCACCTTTGCCATTTGCCACAGGCTGGGGTGGACCTGATCCTCAAGCCATGCAGATCTTCTTCGACAGACCTGGACCCCTGAAATAAGGTCTCTCACATTCTGTAATCATCATGCAACTGTAGATGACAAGACACTACATATCATTATCCAGTGCTATTTTTAAAATCTAGGACACAATGAAGATATTCCAAGTTACTGGTGAATCTCAACTTTGAAGAAAACTTGTTTTCAAATCAATGCAAAATTAAGGCAAATTCCTTTTTCTTTCATGCGGATCGCAGAATCATCATCAGTAAGAATGAACTGCCCTTTGTATGGGACTGCCACCAGGATGAAGTTGAGGAGATGGTTTAAAACTATTAAATTTGATTTCTGATGTCGTTAATCTGGTTTTATGTGCTTTAAGTTTTCCAGATGATTTAATTGAAGCTATTTTAAACATTTTTAAATTAATAATGAACGTGTCTTTTGGTCCATAAAATCTGAGTTTGCATCTGAATGTCTTTAAAATTCTGGGAAAATTAAAACTACTATTCTATTTCTCTGAGTTATTCAATCCATCTAGATATATACAAAATGCTTCTTGATAATTCGTCAAATCTATAATTTGTAAACACAACACACTCATCTTAGGGAAATTAAATAAATAGGTCATACGTAGAAATTTTTTAGAAATGAAAGTTTTCCAGTGTGTTAAAAACATCACAAGTCCACTGCATGATATCAGTACTACTCCAGAGTTTATGAGAACAACAAAAATTTAATAGCTATTTATGGCAATTAAAATATTTCATGCAGCATTTGACAATCCACATTCACCCTTGGTTCGTCAGAGGGCAAACCAGTGCGTAACACAAGAATGTTCAGGAGCATTTACCTGTACTGCAGGACACAATTTAGAGAAGAACTGTGATGCATGTGTACAATTTGTAATGTAATTTCTTTGTTTTATTTCCATTAGTAGAAACATTGACGTAGACCATCTAGGCTAAGTGAAGCTTAATTGTTGAATTACTTTTCTGAATACAAAATATGGGAGTTAATAAGTAGCTGAAAGAAGATAGGGAAAGATGCATTAAGCTGCCCAGCTTTATTCTTTTCCTGCTGTGTTAAGTATTGGTCTGTTTGAACACCAGCGTAGCATAAAGGCATAAACCAACACTTTTTGACCACTGTTTACATTAAGATGCTTACGTGCCTTAAACTATGAAAAAACTGAATTTTCTTCAGAAAAAAACAATCCTAGAATGATAAAATCATATCCCTGCTTAAAGGGTCACCTACAGCAGGTTGTTTAGGACCATATCTGGTTAGGTTTTAAATATCCCCAAGGATGGAAATTCCACAGCCTGTCTGGGCAACCTTTGCCAGTGTTCGATCATGCTTGCAATAAAAAACTTTTTTCTTACAAGTAAATGGAACTTCCTGTATTACAGCTTGTGCCCAATAGCTGCATTTGAGATAGTCCTATAGAGAAAGGAGTGTAAAAAGGCTGTAGTCTAAAAGGAAGTAATTTTTGCACCAAGATATAAGCAGTTTGTAAAAGGAAAACCATAAACATATCTGTGATTCAAGATGAATATCTACTTGTGGTCATTTAGATATTTGTAAAACATCCATTATAATGTCTTTTAAGTGTATGTGTGTCTACATGATCATAAAAGTCAGCTCCCTCCTTTCTTCCAATCTCTTCATCATGTACTCTCTGTATGTACTTCACACCTAAGCTCTCTTTTGGAGTAAAGCAGTTAGACCTTTCTGGGATGAAAGTTGGTGGCAATTCTGAGAACATTTGTTCTGTTGGGCTATAAAACACTTCTCACGTTATTTCAAACATCTTGAACTGAGAAAACAAACAAAAAGCCAGACAACCATTCAACCAAAACAAACAAACCAAACCCCCTAGGTGGGCTAGCAGAAATCTGGCTCAAATAGTGCACTCTTTGCATGCTACCAGTTTACTCTTGAAGCAGTTAGCAGTGATGTGCATGGACATGAGCCATTCAGAATCACAGAGTTTGGGGATTACTCCTAAGAGTGCAGGTGTAGCTGTAGAAATATGAGATGTTCTGAAAGCTTTGAGACCAGGTATTTATCTCTCATGAGAGTAACAATTCTTGCTGAAGTCAAGGGGATGTCCTTATGTTCTGTAGGTGAAGATAGACCCAAACAAGATGAAAGTAAAGTCCTTTGTGCAAACTGGCATGTCCTGTGTGGTGTATGACCAAAGCAGCAAAATAATATGAGAGAGAAAGATTGAGGAGAAACAGTTTTGGTATATAATTCAAGATAACTCTGTTCCTATGCTTCTTATCACTGCTCCTGCAGATTTTCTAAGGATTATAAATTTTAGTTCCATGCAATGATTGTTCAAATGTCTTTTATTACCTAAGAAACACTGACAGTGAAATATTACTAGGTTTCAAAGAATCTGAGACTCAACAGTTGTTAGCTGTGTTATTGCTGACCAATACATGCAAGGACTTTACTGTCAAAGACAGGTGGGTTTTCATTTAGAAGCCATTTTCATGCCTGGCCTGTCCCAGAATAAAGACACTGTGAAGGTGAGACACTGCGGCTTCACCGTAAGACAAGATCACCAATGTTACACTATACCCCCACTCACACTGGCTGATTGATTATAAAAGAAATGAAACCATGTCTTTCCAGCTGTTTTGCTTTAGAACAAGGCAATATGCCAGTTGCTCCAAGTGAAAAACAAACTTTTTGAGCAGTGAGCTCAAGACTTTTATATCTGTGGGGTTTCAGAAGTGCTACACTTACAAAGTCATTGCAGCACATCTCAGACGATAATATATCCTTCTCTATTCCCTGAATTCTGTTGCTTCAGAAACTTTTTCACAGAGATGCGAAAGGTGGCATTGCCACCTGAAAAGATTTAGAATGGCCTGTTCTTCCTAAACTTGGAATCTTTCAACCTGACCTTCAGTACTTGTCCAAGGTTAGGGATGGAGCTGGTTGGGTTTACTGAGCAGTTATCAGAAGTAAGCAGCTGGAGATCTTGAACCTGCATTACTTCCTTGTAAGTGCTTTTCTCTCTTGTTTTGCCTCTATTGGGTTACTGGGGAATGTCAGTTGAGCATCTAAAATTAAATGCAAACGAACAAAGCTTTGGAAGGGAAGGTGTCAAAAGGATGGACCAGGCTTCTCTTGGTCATGCCAAGGAATAGGACAAGAGGCAACAGGCAGAAAATAATGCACAGCAAGTTCCACCTGAGTATGAGGAAGAACTTCTTTACTCTGTGGGTGACTGAACACTGGAACAGATTGCCCAGAGGATTTGTGGGGTCTCCCTCATTATTCGAGAACTATCTGGACACAATCCTGTGTCATGTGTGGTAGGATGACCCTGATGGAGCAGGGAGGTTTGACTGGATGATACACTGTGGTCCCTTCCAGCCTGACCCATTCTGCGATTCTGTGATTCCAGTTCCCCCGAACAAGAGCACTCCATTTTATAATCTGTTCATTCTTTCTGCATTGACAGTTCTCTAAAATTACCTGCATGTTAGCCTCGACACTAGAAGGTGAACGTACCAGTGAACTGGGAGTGCGGGAAGAAATTTAGGGAAAACCTATCAGTTTGCACCCTCTTGCCAAAAAGATGATTTTTCAATTAAAAGCAATAGAAACTCCAATTTCCTAAGTAATTTTGAAAGAAAAATAATTTTTAAAAAGCCTGAGCTTGTAGAGAAGTTGGAGTTTTTGGTTAACGACATAACAAAACAGTAGTTTCTTCAGACAGGATTGTCATTTCTAACTTCTAATAAAATTGTTTATTGGCAACTGTAAAATTTCTTCTTTTACTTCTGAGAAAAGTGAGTGAAGGAGATCACTTTTTAAAAAATGAAAATTATTTTGTTTCCCTTTTATTTTAATCACATACTCTTGTGAACAAAGTCTGTGTGCTTTGGTGATTCCCAAATTCTTTCTGAGTCCTTGCCTTGACTCAGATTTGCAGATCAGAGTTAAATAAAATGTATCCCATTTCCTGTTATGGCAGATGCAACAGGAGCCACTGCCTGCTCTAGCTTTAATGGCCAGACTAAAATCAACAGCTCAGTCCTGCACCAATGAAAACAGTAGGAGGATTTTCAATCATCTGTGTAGGCACTAGATGGTGATTAGAATCCACATATATCCCAGGCTGGCCCCTGGTCTGTACGTCTCCTTCCAAAACCACCCCTGTCGCCTACATATCTTCTAGTACTGTGTTGAAATCACAGCAATATCTCACTTCTAACTTCATGTTGAATCAAACAAAACGAAAATTGCCCAAAGTGGAGAGCAACACCAAATCAAAGCCAGTCTCTCCAGGTCTAGAAACATCTAGATCTATAACATGGTGCCCTGCTTGGTGTAATCTGAGTGTTGAGGGTTTTGGGAAGGCTGAGCAGCAGAAGGCCTTAGAGGTGCACTCTGCCACATGGAAGTGTATTTTAAATGTTTGGTAAGTAACAGGGAGAAATTCTGCTTTCCTAAAAGAATCAATAATGTTTTGAGTTCAAAGTGCTGTTTAAGAAGTTAAATTCCCTTGAACATTTTTGAGTTTCACTGAAGCTCAGTTCCTAAGATATAGCATACATAGTGGGATTCCTATAAGGACTGGATGTTTATACATAGGCTGGGAACAATTCTAGTCTAGCATCATGTACGGGCTGATTGTCTAAAAGTTAATTACAAGCATGTGCAATAATTTCTCCAGCTTCACTGAAACCTGTCTGTACCACCTGGTTTTAAACAGAATAAGAATTTTAGAAGTGCAAATTCAAGGAAACTCAACTTTCAGCTTTCCATAACTATGCAGAATGAAATATCCAGGGGAGTTTCTCATAGGAGTTTCAAAGGACTCAGAATTGCACATTCATATGTCTCTTCTATTTCAACCATGCCCCGAGGTCTTCACAAAAAACTGGGATCCTATTGTGTCTGGTGTTGAAGAACCTCACAGGAAGGTATAGCTCATATGCGGTATTGTTCTGTCTGTCCAGTCCGTAATTAACTGTTCAACTCATTTACTAACACTTATTAAATCAACAGGTTTTTTGATTCCTACATATCTCTAGAATGGCCAGATTGTAGCAAAGGTTGTGTGAAAGAACTTCTAAAAGCAAATGAAGCCAAGTGTCTTTTGAGCTCATTATCAAATCTCAGAGTAATTCTAAAAGCTCTAAAAGCTCCCAGAACAATGATATCAATAATAATGTTCTGTCAATCCTTTGCTGGCTCTCTGTAGCTACTAGTAGGACTGCAGAATGATGCATCATCATTTTTTATTGCTTGGATTTCAGAAGAATCCACCATGTGCTAAATGCTTCTGCTGTGCGAGTGAAAACACAGTCCTTACCCAGAAAAGAGGGAAAGGACTAAAAGAAGAGAAAAAGACAAAGGAAACAGTGTGAGATATTTTATTTATTCTTAGATCGCTCCAATACTACCTGGACCATCTGTTTTTTCTTTCACATAGAGTCTAAGAAACACTTTCACTCGGCCCTTTTTCACTTATATCCAATCTCTTTTTTCAACCTATGTTCACTCATGGGATAAATGAGACCAATATGCAAAATAGATTAAATATCGTGGTCTGAACTCCACTGAAATCAATGAAAGACTTTCTGCTAACTCCGGTTGGCTACAGACTATGGTTTAATCAGCCAGGTGCATTTAAGTGTCACCATTTCCTTTAAATTAATTTTAAATATAGATAAATAAAATTATCGTAATTGACCAAGATTCTATTTCTGGGAAATCCAATCTGAACACTACAGACTGAAATATCTCCCTAAAAAGAGATGAGGTTTTTGTGCATGGGAGAGAAATGGGAGTCAGACAAGCATATAGTTCTGCTTATACTATTAAACTTTGTTCAGTAATATTAGCTATGTTTCTGAATTCTTCAGTCTATTAACTGCTTGTCCCCATACAGTTCTAAAGCAATTACCACTTTCCTGACACTTTGAATTATTAATATTATTGTTGTTATTAATATTAATTCCAAACATTGGCAAAACAAATTGGGTGTCCTTCATATAAGAAGTGAGGCATATGTTTTGACTGTCACCAGTGGAGCCTTTTGCTGTGTTTGTGATTTGAAGTGTAGTATTGATACCAGCGAAAATACCAACACCAATGCTGCTAGTAATTGTTGTGATGGCCAAGTACCACATCTGGCAAGTGAGAGCAGACCTTAGCTCTGCACGCAGGAGAGCATTATTTAATGTGAGTTATTTTATGCGCTATGTGAGGCTGTAAAATTGTAACTGAACTATATGGAGAATATGTGCATCACCTCTGAGTGCACTCTACAGAAATCCCTCAAAAGACAGGAAGAAATTTTAAGAGCCTTTGGACTAAATGAATTTCTGAACTAATAGAATGAGTAGAAAACGCAGGTCATTCTCTCTCATTCCCACTGGCTAAAAAAACACCAGAAACTCAAACAGACTGGATACTTGGCACCTTCCTTCTCTGGCTGAAAGTGCTGTAGCCCAGCCAGTCCACAAGATAATATGCATTTTCTCAGAAAGATTGAGTGAAACAGACATGCCTGTCTGCAGTCTTTTGAGAATCGGAATCATATCTGACAGATTTTCCTCTGAAACAAAATGTGTGTGGTGTGCTAGGCATTAAATACCTTATTTACTTTTTTCCTTATGGCGACAGGAGATCACCAATATGTTTTTTGCCTTTGAGCTTTGATCATCGTCTTTTCTCATTTTTTTGCACCAACAATGATATTTTTCCTCACTGTACTTCTAGAATAAAAATTCCTGTATGAGTTCACTTCAAACCATGACCAGGATGAGTGATGGATTCTCATATTGCCAAAAACATACATAGATTAATGTATCTATCAAATGTCATACTAAAATCCTACAAATAATAGTTTCTTCTTCTTGTCACTCATAAAGCCAGTAACTGTGATTTTGTATTTGGAAATGTAAGAAGTATATTTCTTCCTCTCCTCCTCTTCATGCTCCTCATCTGCTTTTGCTTAGGTGGGAGAGGCACAAAAGCCTGAAGGCACAAACCATTCCATTTTGCACTCTCTTCTGTCACATTCCACAAAATGCATTTTGCTGCTGTACCTTGAATCTTCTGTCTACCTCATCTGAGGATCATTCCACAGCTGGAAAACAATGACTCTTAGAAAGAAAGAGAAATTGAATGTGCTATATGTGGAATACAGGGGACAGAACAATATTAGCACACTGTCACTGTTAGCCCCCTTGCCTTCTTGAACAGATAGTGTCAATGTCTATCTGGGATGGATGACTCAAGCTCAGTGGGTGTGCAGATGACAGTTCAGGCTTATGAGCACAAAACACCTTTTATTCCATGATTCAGCCCATCTCCGGTCTGCCAGCATAGCTGTGGCTGCAGCTTCTGTCATATCCTTCCCCTTAGATGATTTCCCCTCATGAAGTCATGCTGCTTCTGTTTAAAGAAACATCACAGAGACATGCCTTCACTCTTTCTGGAGTCCCATCTTTGCCTTTATTTGCTCTTAAAGTCCTCACAAACTGTGAAAAAGGACTACAGTTTTCACAAAAACTTGTGCATGAAGGAATCCACTCTGGAAACGGAAGGCAGTGTCATTTTTATCTCGACCAACCACAGCAGTCTCACATTTGCTCCAGATGGTCTCTGTCATTGCAGGACAATTGCTGACAACCATTCAGTAAATTTATGGTCAAAGAAGAGATGGCCACTGAAGTCACCAGTGCTGATTCATGGGAAATCTGGTGGCCAGTCATGGATTTGTCCTTTGATGTCCAGAAGGTGGACATTTGATTTGTTACTATTCAAGACTAGCCTGCAGAGGGGAGTCCTCCCAAACTTCTCAGTCATCATTTTCTAGGCTACAAGTGTCATCTTTAATAGCACTGAAGGAACTGTTCTGCTAAATATTATAGCATTAAACAAGTTTCTTATTTAAAGATGCTTGCATTGTAAGCTGCAGTCAAGGAGTTTGCCAGTTGTATCTGGTGTTCCCACGACTGAGCAGGAACATAACCCTGGAGATACACGTCCCACAGACAAGTACTGAATTACCCTACTACTGCGTGCCTCTTTCTAATGAAACATCAGCAGCTTTGGGACCTGACAAATTTTATCCATGATTGCTTCAACAGAGGTTATATGAAGAAAGTAAGCTGAAAGACAGAAATATGTTTCGGTATTTATTTAATTCCATAATAATACATCTGTGCTAATCAGAGAGGTACCTTCTGGGAAGAAGTTCAAATCACGTGGGAGTTCATATGCCAAATGCAAGACTAATGGGCTCACATGCCACTGAAGCATTCTTTCACTTTCACTCTTTCATGCCAAGGACTAAAAGCACCAGCTCTTCAATGGTGAAGCTGAAGCTCCACTATTCTTTAGCTGCAAAAGTTTATTCCTGTGGGATTTTTCAGAGATTATATCACTGATTCATCAAACAATCTGTTTAGCTTTATCTTTTTCATGCTATAGTAAAGGGCTTAGCCCTTTTCTCCTCTCATAGGCAAAACTCATAATTTACGTGTCTAGGGTATATGGCACCATTGCTCTGCAGAGCATTTTCATCCTGCTTCTGATGAGGCACTAAACAGAAAACACTTCTCTTGAACAATTGAGTACTGGCTTGGTTATAAGAAGTGACATTTCAGTCTGCCCTGAATAATAGACCAAGAGTCAATTTAGTGTCAAAAAATAGCTAATTGCCTGCTTATATGAAAGGTTTTTAGTTTTTTTTCCTTCAATGGCAGGCAAGCTGGCTGAGATTCTATCTCCACCATGAAAAAGGCCTTTATTTTGTCTTATTAAATAAAACCTGAGCCTATCACTGACATCACAGGCTAGTCCTGATGGCTTTTACAATGGCCCTAATGACCAGCCTGAGAGACTCCCTGGGCCACATTCTCAGGCCGTATAAACTAATGAACAACTGGACCCTGCATTTTTAATACTTCCTTTCCCCAATGTGTCATTTTCCGCCCAGTAGTAAGCTACAGCATAAAGTTGTTTCCTGCGTCTGAGATTTGGCCCCACAATTTTCATACAATTAATCATTTTCAAACAAGTTCCTGCTTGAAATCTCAAACGTCCTGGTGCAGAAGGTCAGATTCAAGGCGTTCATGGGTATAGCCGGATCTTCTAGCTCATCTTTGCCTACACCTGTTTGTAGGGCTGTGCCTGAGTGTGATTTAGGAATTTCCTCCAGCAGCTTATCATTGGTTTTGTGGAATCCAAATTACCTTCATTTTCTTTGAATTTTATGGAAAGGAAATAAAACATAATAAAATATTGTTCCCAAAAGAGCAGTTGTGTAGTATAATCTGCATTTCTCTTCTATTTCAGGCTGCCTCATGAGGACACTATGTTGCCAAGGTTATACAGCTATAATCATCATGTATTTATGCAAAATAAGAACTATGTAATAGTGCAACATTAAACATGACGAGATTATTTTTAAAAGGAAAATACAAATGAACATAAGCCTTTCCTTCTAATAGTTCCTTTTTGTAGGAGTTCAAACAGAAGCTTTAGCCAAACACCAGCATGTATCCATTTCTTTATTACTTTACCGGTGTTGATAGACTAAGACAATTAGTGTCTCTGCACATCTATTAAATATATAAATTTTTAGGTCACAAAACATTCTTCGTGAGAAACTGCGTCATCAAATAAGCTCCAAAAGGATCTGTATTTTACAAACACATGTGGTCAAGCACTGGAGAGTTTATAGCTGGAAACAACCACACCACAACTACTTTTTGGATGGATTAACCGGTGTGTGTGGTACCTCCTAAAAAATATCAAATTCCCCTAGCTCCCAATCAGTCACAGAACAGAGCCCTGGACTGTTATCTTGCTCCCTAAAAGTTCTTCCTGTACAGGGAAGGAGGAGGACAAGACTGCCAGATTCACTGGTTCCCACTTGTGCTGGCTCCAGGACAGGGAAAAACACCTCTCTGCACCCCAGCTCAGGATATGGATACAGGTCCACACTACGCCTTTGTAGATACAATGGAGATGCTGCCGCCTTTCCGTGTAGGAGCATAACAACATGTGGAAACATAAGGGTAGCTCTCGGTTTAGACAGTTTTGTAGTGTTGTAGAACATCAGAACAGATATGCTGAATGAGGTCCAAGCCCATCCCGCCTGTTATCCCACCTCTGGCAGTGACAAGGTGGGTGCCTGGGGCAGTACAGAGGAAGGTGGAGGCATGCACTGGTATTTCCCCAAACCGACTCCACCAGCTGAACCTCAGGGGCCTTCTGTGCCAAGTTTGCTTTCTAGGTTTCCTGGATTAACTTCCTTGTTCCTTCTCCCCTTGAATCTAAATGAGCTTTGGGCACCAATAACATCCCGTAGCAGCAAGTTCTCTGCCTTGGTTACACGCAGTGAGAAAATGTACTTCTTTTTTTTTGTATTCAGCTTACATCTTACTCATTTTGGCCAGCCACTAATTTTTTTACTGGAATGAAATGGTGAGCAAAGCATCCTTATGTACCATCTCAACAACACTCACAATTTCTTGGGCGCTTCTCTTACCTCTCTAGACCCCTTTTCACAGCATTGTCACCTAGTTTATTTTGTTCTCTCCTCCATGGAAGGCTTTATACTCTTTTGGTTATCCTTTTTGCTCCTCTCTAAATTTTTTCTTTTTTTTTCTGGCACCCGTTTTCACATGGGGAGGATCAGAACTGCATGTGTAAGGAGAATATAAAATCTGCCATGCCTCGATGCTCCTGGGAACAGAAAGTGAGGAATCAGCCCTTGCACAAGTCTCAACATCTCCATACAGGTTCTATCAGAATTTGTTATCTTATGTTCCCAAAAGCAGTGGTTATGCAACAGATTTGGTTGCCTTTCAGTCAGGTGTAACGTGATTCCTGAATGTATATTACTCCACACACCCAAGAAACCAGGCTGAGATTCCACGTTGTAATTTTTCAAGTTGCAAAGCCAGTTTAAAAGCAATCTTCCCCACCTGTGTTGGTACTCAGATGTGGCAGTTCAACTCTCTGGGTGACCATACTCAAAAATGGTTGAGTGGAAGGATCTAAGCTAATAGACACTCTCTCCCACCCTTCCCCAAGTGTTGCTTTCCTTTGTTTATTAACCTGCATTACTCCAGCTGTCAGCAGCAATACCAATGAATCAATTAGCCTTGATGAAGGACTGATAAGCTTCCCCCACCAGAGGTGGGGTAGTGGAGAAAGGAATGAGCAGGTGAGAAGAAAAAAAAGGGGATGGAACTTCTTAAATTGGCTTCCCAGCAGCAAAATCCTCCTGTAAAACCATGGTCTCAGAGGTGATGGGTAGCTGCACTGATTTTACTAGTTGTGCTTTTCTCAGGGAGGGATTCTACAGATGGACGGGATTTGGGAGATTCCTGGGTGAAAAGGTTTTATGTTTGTGCAGGCAGTGACGCTCTGAATTGTTTGTCATTTCTCAGGTATAGGCCCACTTCCTGAAACAGCTGCCTTACAACATCAACAACACACCATACCCCTCTATCCTCTCCTTAAAAATAAAAACAAATGAGCAGACTGAGACACAGAGCATGGAAGGATGGGTAACATGGGGATGTTAAGGAGCAGTGAAGTGGGAGGCTGCTCCTGCAATTGGGACAGCAAGCAGAGTTTTCAAAGTACTAGTCAGGAGGTTTAAGCAGACAAGACTGGAGAAAGCAAAATGGGAAAATGCAATTCCAAACTCCCAGTGACATATTTAAATAGATTCTGCCCTCTTTAAACTTTGGATTTGCTACAGTTTACATCACTAATCCTCACATTCCTTAAATGCCAATCTGGCCTCTTAAGGGGGCACTTGGGCAGGGCGGTGGTCTGGGACTTGCCATTCCCGATAAGCAGAAAGTACTTGCACAGATATTGTATCCAGTGTGCCTTTGTGGCTGTCAGACAAACAACAGCAAGTTCTCAACCAAATGTGCTCAGCCAGGTCCTCTCCAAGTGCCAACCTATACCTCAACAGAAACGAATTTATGCCAGGGAAGGTCTGGTCAGATAATTTTCCAGTTTCCTCAAAAAGCCTTCAATATACAAACAATATTTTGAAGCATTTCACAGTCAGAAGGTGGTTGAGCTGATTTTTGGCATTTTTCATTAAAATTTCTGTCATAGTTTAATCTATTTAATTTTTTTATTTTCATGTATATTAAAAATCGCACATGTTTCTGGATTTAAAAAAAAGCCACAGAAGTGCTAGCTCATGATTTATTTCAGTACAAAAGCTCTCAGAATAAGCACAGACAGAATCAGTTTATCTATATGAATATTCATGTTTATAGCAGATAATACCAAAAGAAATTAAAGAAGGAACACTTAATGATTGCCTTAACACTCCTTTATAACCTACCAAGCTAAAATTGCAGTGAACTTTGATTTGTTAAGATATTTCAATAACCAAACATTTTCCTTGCAGGCACATGTTCTTTGAGGAAATATATCAGGTTAAAAGAGTTTATGTTAAAAAAAGACATCTTCAACAAAGGTTAAAAATTGCACCATGAAAAACGAGATCTTTCTGAAGATCAGGTAACTAAATATCAGAGGAACATGTTATCTTCATGGAGAAAATCTGAGTTTTAAGTGAAACCAGAGGGGACTGGGTCAGTCGGCGTGACCCTGCAGGCATGCTAAACAAGCCTAACTCCATTTCAGACTCCGTCAGTGACTGCTGCAGCGAGGTGCTTGAAATGGGGCTCTGTAGCTCGACAGTATTGTTTTTCCGTCTCCATTTTTCACAGGGAGCCCAGATGAAACCTCAACACAGAGAAATATAAGTATTTTCACTTAGATTTTTTTTTCTTCCTCTGGAATTAAATATTATGATGTTTGGTGTTTTGATAAATCAGTGCAGCCACTGTACATTAGTATCTGCTCATGCTGATTAGTTCAATTGGATCTAAAAGTCTGCATTAGTTATCATAGTTAGTAGATTTTAAATTATAAATTTGTTCCTATATATTTTAATAACTTTTATGTTTCTTTATACCTACATGTTTGCCACATTTGTATTTTATTTGGTTTTCTTTTACTTTGTGGTTAGTAAGATTTATTTCTCCATTTTGAAAGTTTGGGGGGTTTTAGTTGTTATTTGATAGTTATTTCCTTTTATTTTTTCTATTTTATGTCAAATCTGCCCAGAGTTTAGGGAAAGAATCTTTTAAAAACAGTGTTTGTAGCTCAAAATAAATATTTTATGTTAAACATTTATTTTATTTGTAGCCATTATTTTATTTGTAGCCATCCGTGGGACAGAAGTAACACAATAAATTGTATACAATACCTGAATGTAATTTTCTGGAGTTCACTATTAGCTTTGACAAGATTTTAAGGATATCACTCTCCTTATTTTTTTTTTTAAATTGCTTTATGAATGTAACAAAAGACCAAAGACGCTTCTTAGCCCATTGAAATGTTTTAAATTTAGATGTATGCAGACATCTATCTTTGCTGTGTTTGTCTTGTGAAGAAAAGTTATGAGAAGATGGAGTGACAGGGAGTCAGAGCAGCCTGCTGCATTGTACACATGGGTGCAGATGTAAAGCTGGATACAAACTCACATGGCCAAGTGCCTATGTTCAGTGGAGACAGCCACTGCATTTCATTAAATGCACCTCTAAGGTGTAGGAGAGTCTCTGTAACAGAATTTAGAGTTGTTGGGTCTACAGCAAGGTATCAACTCAAGGCAGGAATAGGATAAGACCGGCAAAAATCTGTCAAAAGGATTCTCTCACTGTGATAAGTTGATTATTTGCATTGAGCTCTTTATGTTGTTATTCCAAGTGACTGCAAGACATTTGACGTGCATATTAAAAAGAAAAAAAATTGGGATCTGTTCCGTTTTCTACTCTGGCCCACGGATCTTAAAATCCTCGTCCAAAGCAACCAAAAGTCAGTTCTCATAAGAAAGCCAGTTGCCAGATGTTGTAACAATTGATGGCCCAGATGACAGAGGTCACCATTTGTTTTGGGCAGCTGTCCTTCAGTGAGTGGTGCCCCGGAGGACCGCAAGCAGACGCCAGATGGTTCTGGGTGGGTGCTCTGGCAGCTCCAGGGCCACAGGCTCCTGGCAGGGTCTGGGGGGACACAGCAGATTCCCAGAAAGATATCAGTCAGAGGAGGTGGGATTTAAATCAGAACCTTTGAAGTCAATATAACCTAATATGAATGAATTTGAGGCCAAGTATAATAACTACTGCCACGATGGGATGGCAGGAGCAAAGCTGGGCTTCCACAGAACATTTAAATATCCAAATCATTAAGCTTTCCTGTGACCTGTATATCCTAGGTCAAATTCATATGGAGACTACAAAGCCCACAGGCTAAATTATATATTTGAGGACCCAGCTAATCAGTCTCGCCTAATAAAACTACAAGAAAATGCATGTTCCAAGCTGACATCACCACAGACAAAGTGCACTGTAAAACAATGAGTCTAGTGCTCTCCAGCCTCAAACTGGGATGACTGGAGGGGGATCTGATAGAGTAGCTGTAAAATCATCAGTTGAAAAGAGAAGGTGAATAGGTAGCAATTGGTCACTGTCTTTTCGATGCAAGAGCTAAGAGTCATCAAAGGGAAACCAGCAGGACTGTGATTCATAATAAACCAAAGGAAAAACTTCCTCACCAAGTGTTGATGTATCCTGCAGGACTGCTTGCCGCAGGATAGGGATGGGACTAGAGGTTTATTAGTGGTCAGAAATGGCTACGTCCATTGCAGGCAAATCTGACAAGGGTCCCTGAATACAAAAAATTGTGTGTTTCCCTTGTACTTACATTCTTCAGTTCATTTACAGACTACATCAGGTACAGGCAGGTGAGTTTGGTAGTTACTTGGCTGGGCCACTGTGGTCATTCTCAAGGTCTCACCTTCAGCACCGTATAATCACAGAAATCTGGAGAGGAAATGCCTCTTTTTAAAAGGGTCCAGATGAGGTATCCTTGCCAGATTAGCTCAGCCTATGGAAAACGTCGTACGGCCTCCTAGCTGACTTCTCGCAGAAGGTCTCTGGAGATACGGTGATTTTCAGGTTGTTTTTCAGTTTTGCCCCCTCCTAGCAGGAAAATAGGCTGTAATGCAATAAATATAAGCTCATAATAAAGAGATTTGCTTTAGTTCCTTATCTTTTCTGACTGTGTAGATGCAATCCATCAGCCACTAGAAGCCTCAGGTTGAAAATCAGCAGTTACTGTCCTTGGGAGGTGGATTGCAGTCCTGGTCCCCATTCTTGCATTCCTTTATTTTCCTGGGTAAAGCTATACAGCTTAGCAGTCATGTGCCATAATCTCATGCTTGCTGCATGGCAGTTTCCAAGGAAACTCGCAGGCTGCACATGCGAGGAGTGATCCTGAGGGGATGTCAGCTGCAATTGCTTTGGTGCAAGCTTTGCTTGGAGTGGAAGCTTACACATAGTAGAGGCTGGGTTTGCCTTCCCAGATTGGGAATTGAGTGTTAGAATGTGTTTAAAACAAACACATGTATTGTTTTCCAGATAGATAGAGGAGGGTAATACTTCACAATAATTTAATTTCTTTAGGGTATTTTTTCTCTTTTTCAAAACTATGTTCTACCTATTTCTGTAGCCTAATATTTATGATCTATAAAAGCTTGATTCGTTGACACTATTTTGTGAAGACTACTTTATTTAAAATGGCAATAACCTATGAAGGGAAAAACAGGGATTAGGAAAACACAGGCTGAATAAAATAACTTATTTTCCTGGAAAGCATAAACATTTGAAAAAGGTTTCTCTGTTAGAAAGGAAAAGAATTAGTTTAGAAGACAAGACAAAGGTCCAGCCTCCTAATGAGAGTTGCACCTGATATCTGCATACTACATGTATCCAGTACTATCTGAGTATGTTGAATATCAGGCTGCAGCTTTTCAGCCTCTGAGATTAAGCCTGCCCATACTGCACAATTTTTGTACACCCAAATAGCATGGTTTAGGTTTATAGGGATATTTGTGAAAGTGTCTGTCCATACTGTTCACCTACTCATTTGTCCTGAAGTTACATTGAATACATATTTGGGGAGAAGATTACAGATTTGGTTTTCTTCTTTTCTTAATTTTTTCTTTTGGTTTCTTTTTGTTGTTGTTGTTGCTTTTGTTTTGTTTTGAGATCATGGGCAAACACTAATTTTGGCCCCCCAAATCAGACATATAACACTGAAATACAAGGGCTGTGACAAAGAAAACAGAGTACATGTATCTTCTGGCTTGCAAATACTGGAGGAATGTTTGAAAGGAACCAGTGTATCATTTAATAAAGATTTTTATTGTCCTTCAAGAACTGAATGTTAGACCATAAAGCACCAGGGCTTAAATCCAAATATTTCTTTCCGCCGTGTAATTTGGGACACTGAACAGAAAAGCTTAGAGATGGTGAGGAAGTCATGAACAGAAGGGAGAAGGTCAAAGCTTGTTTCTTCTTTTTCTAAAACAGAAGAGTAACGAAAACTAAATAACCCCTGCCAACTCCCTGCTCCACATTAAAATACACAGGAGGGAAAATAAAGGTTGGAAGAATAGAAAGCTACTAGATGTTACCAGTTATTTTAAACTGTTTTAAATTAGATAGGAAATCAGTGCCATATTATCACACAAAATATACAGTAGAGGCAGAAACACAGAAACACATCCCTAATTTTACCAAAATGCATTTGTTTCATAACAAAAATATGTATAAGAATGTGTATCCAATCTGGAAGAATGTTAGCATTTAACACTCTTTTCATCTTTGTGAAAATACTCCCCTTCTGGGATCTTGCCAAGAAAGAGAGATTTTGACAGGCTGACTTCTTCCAGGGATATACTCCATGTCTAAACTCAGCTTCAGCTACGTGTCTTTTTCTACTGAATAGTAGCTAGAGTGTGACTTTTGGGTTGCCTTTTTGAAGGTTTTTTTGGCTTTTCTTTTTTTTTTTTTTTTAAGTGGAAGTCATTATTTGGTTTTGAACAAGAACACTGTAATATGTTATCTTGCAAATCTGAATTCATCATGTATTTGGTAGCTACACGTATAGATAGTCTGCTCACTTTCAGTCTATAAACAGTGACAGAAAACATGCTTCATTTGTAAGCTTCTGCAATTGCAAATTGTAACATGCAACCAAAAAAAAAAAAAAGAGAAAAATCCCCTGCCTGACATTTCCTCACGTTTACAACACCAAGATAAAAAAAATAGATCAACAAACAGGAAGTTTCCTCGAAATTATAGCTCCTTCTATGAAGCTGACATTCTTGGGTGCCTGCTCTCTTTGAAGAAGAATAATTGAACAGGCTCTAGTTACAGGGGCCAACCCTTTTGAAAGCAGAGCTCTCTAGGTGAAGGTTATTCTTTACTCAGGGGTTAATCAGGGACCTGGATTTCAGTCTCTATAATACTGCTATAAGGAAAGGATTGAAAACAAATTCCTCACTTCAGAACTGCTCAAGATTTCAGTCTCCAATGTTGATCGGCACTGATAAGAGTGTGTCTGGGTTTTTTTTCTCTCTAATGAAAGCATAATTGTTTATCTTTTCTTTTTAACTATTTGCTATTAGCTTCTACCTCTAGATAGTCTAATGTTCTATGAAATATCAAATGCTTTCTCCAATGTCTAATTCAGCAAGTGACTCTAACGTGTGTGATCTTAAAACCTGTGAGCTGGTCACACTTGTGGTGTGTTGATGCTGCAGTGTTACAGATGAAGATAATAGGCAAATCTGTACGCATAAAAAAGTCCTTGTATTGCAGCCTGAGCTCAGATTTCTATTTCGTGACCTATGGAATGATCTAGAAATCAACTCCCACTTCAGGAACCCAGTGTGGTGGAAATGCTCATCGTACACAAAGACAAAGAAACAAGAAAACACAGTCAAGATGGATCAGAAATAGCCAAATAATCTGGTGGCAGAAAGTGAACCAAAATAGAGTTGAATGTACTGTGGGAAATTGTGTGAGGGAAATCTGGGTTTTGGTCCCATGTCTAGGAGGGATGAAGTAAGGAAAGACACATTCACACTGGCAATTTGAAATGTGCTGAGGTTACAGAGGAAATTAGTTAACTGGGTCTTCTTAGTGTCTTCTACAACGTCTGCATCATCTTCAGTCAAGACTGAAAATGTCTTTTTAAAATTAAAAGCATTGATTATGGAAAAATTCCACAGATGCTGAGAGATATTTCCCCATCAAAAACCCACAACCCCATTGCATAACATTATTGCCTTCCTTGCTTTAGGACTCTAAGCAATCAGACAACCATTCTCCAAGTAGTCAGATAAAGCAGACTGGCCCTGCTGTTGTACTTCTTTCTAACTCTATATCTAAAAAGAGCCCCGCAAACCTCCTCCCACACCCCCCTGCAAAAAACAAAAAATAAAACAAAACTAAACAATCCACAAGTGAGGAAAAAAAGAAAAATTAAAAAGGTGAGTAAAAAGAAGTCCTTGGTTCATCCTTGAAAAATGAGTTTTCCTTTTATTGCTGCATAGCTTCCCAGTTGAAGGTTGCTACCTGAGTTTCTAAAAAGCAGATGATTTGGCTTCGTCTGAGCTGGTGATATTACATCTGCCCAGTGCTTGAATGTATCCAGACTATTTAATCACATAAAACATACTGGACACTGCTTATTTTAATTCAGTGCTTTTACAAATACTTTTTTGTATGTCTAAGACAGTGGCTGCCTGGCTGTTTTAGCCACTTTTCTTCCCTTTTTCATCGCCAGACTTCTCTGCTTCCGGCTTGGAGACTTCCTCGGGGGTCTGTAATGTTCCAAAGAGAGCAAAGAGAAGAAAACACAAGAGCCCCAGTCAAGCGCAGTGATGCTACTGAAGTGCATTATTCCATGAGGGAGTGCTGCAAAACTTTGCTCTGTAGTCCTGGTTTTATTTATTCCATGAGGTGGGTTCTTCATAGACAGAGAAAGTGAGGAAGGAAAATGGCTTCCATAGGTTACCGAGTGCTTCACGAGAATGGAGTGACATTCCTGGCTTCCACTGATCCTGTCAAACTATTCAGCAGCATTGCAGGAGGAGCTCGGCACCTGACTGAAGAAGCCCTGAGCAGCTTGTCCGAGGTCAGGGGAGCAGCCCGAGCGCTCACGTTAGCGCTCCGGGGTTCCCGTTCCCAGCTGTCAGCATGGCTGCCGAGCTGTTCACAGAGATTACCTGTGGCTTGCCTCTTTACAGTCTTTCCCACTGTTTGTCAGTCCCAGTTTTTGACATCTCATTTAAAATTAGATCCTAATTTTGAAACCTGATCTACGCCAGCTCCGCTCGGCAGCTCCGGCAGCTCCAGTGAAAGTCTGCCTGCACGGAAAGGCTGGTGGGACGGCAGCCAAGGACCGCAACTGTTCGGGGCTGGGACACGGCTCGCGGGCTTGTCCAGCACCCAGCATCCCGGGATTGGCTCTCGGAGAGCCCCGGGAGCCGCCGCTCGATGCTCCGGGGCCGCGCGCCCCCTGCCGCCCCCGCCCGCCCGCAGGGGCAGCGCACGGACACCGCCGCTCCTGCTCACGGGTCTTCTTTTCCCCCACCCCAGATCAGAAGAATAGCAGCACATCTGCGTTTTGCAGCTTGTCACAAAATCAAGGCATCGATGGAAGTCACAAGAGGAAAGTCCCCCTGCCTCTTCCGCTAGTTTTCCGCTGTTACCAACGCTATCAAGGGATATTGGCCGCTTGTTTGATTTCATCCCTGAAGAAAAAGCTGAGTTATCTGAAAAGACCTAACAGGAAGAGAAGGTCCTTTAAGAAATTGCATTTAGCTTTTTTTTTCCTCACAGATATTGTCCACGTAGGAGTTTGTTTATGCTGGATGTAAGAGTGTATCTGAGCAACAGGCCAGCAAAAAATCACTTAGAAATTTACTTTACTGCTAAGAAACCTCTATTCACCCACAAAATTCCAGCAATAGTAAAATAAGTGAGTGGAGACTCTCATAAACATTCCTATGTCTTCTGTGCCAGTCTGAAAGACAGATATACCACGGAAGATCCAGCCCACTCTAATTCCAGCTATTCTGGAGTGTTAGTACCTAAAATTAGTTCATGTTCAGAATAGGGCTACAAATCGCTTAGCTCTGCAGACACAAAATTGGTAAGATTCTTCCTCATGACTGAGACTGTCATACCCTTTCTTGGTCACTCAGTTTTAGGGGTATAGGGTGCCTAAAACCCTGCTACATGAAATTCGTCTGTGTTCAGAAAAAAAAAAAACAAACCAACAATCAAATGAACAACCAACCAAAAAAAAAAAAGCCCCAAAAAAGCCAGGACCAAACCCACTAATTTGAACTTCTATTAAGTTCAGAATTAAGGCCTGTAAATGTATTTGTTTGAAGGCACAGAATTTATCTGACTTCCCATTGTGGTCAATAAAAACAAAACAACAATCAACTATTTCTAGCATAAAAGACTTAGGGTGCATTTAACTTACCTAATCATCAGTATCTAGTTCCACCTGGGGGTCCCTTGTGGTTTTTCCCGTTCAGGATGTGTCCATCTTTTCTGATGTCCTCGTGTGGATATATTGAATAAGCCTCAAAATGAATTGCCTTGTGAGACACCCCAAGTTCAGGCAGTTGGACTGAGCCCCAGGGGCTGAACCTCTGTGGAGGCTTCAGTGGCTGCAGTGGAGACTCAGGCAGTCAGTGCAGTCCTAAAGGGGGAGTGTTCTGTTAGACTTCCATACCAGCACCTTCCTATATTTCCAAGGAGAAGTTCAGAACAGTGACTAACTTCAGGAGGCATAGAACCACTGAGGTTAGCAAAGACCTCTAATATCGAGTCTAACCATTAAGCCAGAACCACCATATTCACCACTAAACCGCATCCCCAAGTGCCCCATCCACATGGTTTTTGAACACTTCCAGAAATGGTGATTCCACCAGACCTGTTCCAATGCCTGACCACCCTTTCAGTGAAGAAATTTTTCCTAATCTCCAATCTATACTTCCCCTGGCACAACCTGAGGCCGTTTCTTCTTGTCTTGTCACCTTACCTTTCATGTGGAGGTCTAAGGGCTCATACAGACAAGAGAAATCTTGCTTTCGAGTCTGCATCTCTAGACAGGATCTGATATTACAGTGCAGACAGTACAGGAAAGGTTCCTCACCACAGTGACAGTAGTGACCTCAGTCCTGGATTGAGAAGATGAGTCTTGAAAGTCTTTTGTGCAGTTGCAAACTGCCTAAAATCCAATTGCTTGGGATCTTTCTAAACAGGGACACTGAGGAAAATCAATCCAAATGCACTAAAGGTGTAAATTTAAAGTGTTAAAACTCACTCTTAGTGTAAGAATAAAGACAATTTAGTACTAAATAAGAGGATTCCCAAAGAAGCCTAATGAGGTTTTGATAATCTACTTAAAGGAGCGAATCTCTCTTGAATTTTCCCTATGGACAAACCCCTAATCTTTTGTCATAAATTCACTACTGCTCTTCTTGTTTGCATAAGTTTTATAAAGCTTGTGGGGTCAATGTACCAAATTATGTCCACCTACCTGCTGCTCAGCCACACACAGTTACACTGGAACGGTGTGAGAATATTTCTGATTTTTTTTGAGAGTATGCAAACTGCTGTCACATTGGATTCCCTCCATATTTTCAGTGATTTTATTTTTAAAAAAGTGATAATTTTATTTACGTGCTATTTTCCCTGGAGTTGCCAGCCCTTTCTGAACCTCTGACAATTCCTTAAGTCTGAATATTGCTTCTCCCCACTTGTAATCCAGAAGAAGGACCTTAATTTCAGGCCAGCATTGCAACAAAGCAGAGTTCAGACTCATTAAATGCAGGAGCTGCTCCCATTCCCATTAGAGCTTGGTGTATAGTGTACATATCAAGAAAACATGGGACAAGGAATTATTTGTTTCTTCCTCATGAGAGGTTTTGAACCCAATTTTTCCACTTGCTCAGAGTGCCCAGCTCAGCAGGTTTGTTTTTTTTTTTTTTCCTTCAGGAATCAGGACACATTCAGAACTAGCTCTATCTGTGTTGAATTAACGTGTGCAAAGGCGCTCCGTTTTGGGGGGTCACCGCTGTAAGAAGCCGGGAGTTAACGGGGAATACGAATGCCTCGGGGGGAAAAAAAAATAACTGAAAACCCCAAACAGAAGTCTTGAGGGTTTTTTGCCTTTTGGCACTGCAGGTCCCCGCCCGCGGCCGTGTCCCGCCGTGCCGCCGCAGGGCCAGGAGAGGGAGCCGGCGGCCCCGCATCCCGGCCCCGCATCCCGGCTCCGCATCCCGGCCCCGCATCCCGGCCCCGCATCCCGGCCCCGCATCCCGGCCCCACATCCCGGCCCCGCATCCCGGCCCTGCCTGTCACCTCCCGGAGAAGGGTCCCGGCGCGGTCCCGCTGCCAACATGGGAGGCTCGAGGGGTGCGGGGAGCCTGCGGTTTGCACAGACGGCGTCGACAGCAGGGATTTGGCTGCGGAGATCATGGATGATCTCTGGGGATGGCAGGCTGCCAGAAAGGGACAGGATCCACCTGGACAGGGCAGCAGAACCACCACTGTCCACAGGCTGGGCAAGCTGGTGTGTAGGGATTTTCATCGGGAATGAAGAGGAGAGGCGGTGAGGAGAAGAAAGAGTAGGCCAACAGGGAGGTGCAGGGGTTGTGGACTGGCTTTTTACCCCATCCCCAGGGTTCAAGGCCAGGGTGAATGGAACTTTGAGCAACCTGGTCTAGTGAGTGGCATCCCTGCCCATAATGGAATTGGAATTAGATGAACTTAAAGGGCTCTTCTAACCCAAATCATTCTATGATTCTATGAATTCTAAGCAAAAGGTGCAGGGTGCTGTGGGCAGGACACAACTTGGAAACAATGAAACAGGCTGGAAGGGCCCTTCCTGCAGCACAGGCACATCCATGCTGAGGAGGTGGCACATGGGAAAGCTCTCACACCCTTTGGGGAATCAGCACAAGAAAGGCTGGGTCCAAAGTGCAAAGTGGGGAGCAGGCAGGGCTGTGGTTTAGCTGCACAGACAAGTGGTGGGATGGCTTGCACAAATGGAGTGCTGTGATGGAAGGGTACAGGCTCTTAAGGAGAGGCCGGGCTGGTGAGGAGGAAGATTTGCCCTTTATGTGCGAGAGCAGCAGAGATGTGCAGAGCTTTACCTGCAGACACGCGATGACTGCTGAGAACCTTCTTCAAGCAACTGGAGGAAACCTCAAGGTTGTAGGCCCTAGTCCTCATAGGAGATGTTAACCACCCCATTATCTGATGAATTGACAATATGCTAGATTCCTTGCTGTACTGAGGAACACAAAACTGGACACAGTACTCCAGGCGTGGCTCACCAAAGCTGAATAAAGGTGCAGGATCACCTCAACCTACTGGCAAGACTTATGGAGCTCAGGATACCATCGCCCTTTTTTGCTGCAAGGGCAGGTTGCTGGCTCATGTCCAATCTGGTGTCCACTGAGATCCCCCAGGTCCTTCTCTGCAGAGCTGCTTTCTATCTGAGTGGCCCACAGCACATACTGGTGAATGGGGTTGGTTTTTTCCTCAGGTGCAGGACTTCTCCTAGTTGAATTTCAGGAGGTTCCTGTCAGCCTGTTTCTTCACCCTATTGGGGACCTTCTGGTGTATCAGCAGATAGTGCTGATTTGCTGACGGCACACTTAGTCTGCTGTATTTGACCCTCCTCTGGGGGGGGACTGGGTGATCTCCAGAGGTGCCTTCCAACTTCTGTGATCCTGTAATTCTGTGATACTCAGCAGTTTTCATACTCCAAGTAAATGACCACAATGAATAAACAAGGGAGAAATAAAGTGCTAGTATGAGTGCAACACTGCATGAGTACAATCAATATTCATCAAACAGAAAAAGCAAAAAATCAATAGAGTAAAAATTAAAGAGTAAAAGAAAAAGAAATCTTCTCTTTCAATAAACAGGCACAAGTGATATCCACTGCCACAGACCATGGATTCTTTCTCATTCTGTGCATACTTTCAGCTAATGGATCCACATACACAGCAGGGAGAGTTAAGGCTGCAGGGACAATCATTTCAGAGTTGCCTTCAAAATCTGACATTGTTTCAATATGGTGACTTTCCCTTTATGTTCATAATATGCACCTAACATTATATATGTAAATGAATATCTATATATACACACATATACATTCATACATTTATATATGCACTTTCTCCTGAGAAGTGTAAATATGTCCTCAGGGCTAAACAATGTATATTAATGAATTGCTTTTGCTCTCTCTGTGAGAACAAACATCTAGGAAATCAGCAGGAAATAGCTAAGGCAGATATTTCAGTGCTAGTATGTAGTACATAGATGCTCTCCCTATAATTTTTTATTAAGACAAATAATGCAGACGAAGTTCAGGACTTGTCTTTTTCACAAGGTGAGTTCTGGTTTTTCCTTGCATGTTTGTAAGGAGGTTAGACACATAGAAGTTTCACAAAGGAAAGTGAGGTAGTGTGGAGCTCCCTGTGTCCATGGCTCTGGTGCCCTCCCAGCTGCCTCTGAGACCGTGACAGGGTACAGAGATGATGGGTGGTGGGGAGGTCCCTTCATCCACATCTGTGGGGACCCTCTAGCCACGCATAGGACTACGATGTGGTACGGAATGGAGATATGTGTGTTTCCTGAAGCTTAGCGTGATGTCCTAGTACAAGTTCTCTGCAGTGCTTTCCAGTTGAGTGATGGAGGAGGGAGAGGACTGACAAGTGCCATGATCCGGTTGTGGCTCTCTCTGGGGCGGTGGCTGTCAAAGACAGCAGAATCAACATATGGAGCAGCCACCCTCTGTCAACATGAGAAACCCTTTCTGCCCTGCTCGAGGCTTTCCCAGCCTCACACCAGGACTGCCCATCCCGTATTTCCCTGTCCGTTCCAAGAACCTCATCCTGGGCCAATCATGTCACCAGCCCCATGCTAACAGCAGCCACCACCATCATTCTGCCCACTGTGACATGGCCACTACACTATTAGGGCTTCGTGCCAGGAGCTCCTGTGGGGCCCAACCCTTGGCCAGCCAGGGAGAATGGAGCTGTTTCTGCCTGTGGTTGTGGGAAGCTTCCAGACCCCTGTAAGATCATGACAGGGTACTCATTTGTTTTGTAGAGCACTGACAACTCTCTGTCTGAGTGGCACAGGAGGGAGAAGACAGGAGCATGCTATGGCCTGGTCACATCCCTGTCTGAGTGTCCGTCTGCAATACACAGGGAAAGCAAGGGAGGAGCAGCCTTCCTCTATTGCCACAGGCAGATCTTGCTTTCGTACCCTCCCCACTCCTCCCTGCCTTCTCCTTTCAGGCTTTTTTCACCAGTGTCCTCCATGGCTGTACTGGGCTGGCTCAGGTCTTTTGGTGTCCATCCCAGGCACCACCAAGATTCTGCTCCCTGTGACATGGCCACAGCAGCACCAGGGTTGATACCCAGAGTTACTGCTCTGTCACTGTGACACACCTATTATCTTCCTCCATTCAAGCAAGACAAAACAAATAAAAATAATAATAACCAAAAAATCACAACTGGTAATGCTGGGGAGGGAAATTAAATAGCTGTAGGAGCAATTTACAGAACAGCAACTCAGCAAAGGTTAAAGAGACCTAAAAGCTGCAGGTCTAACCCACTACATAATTTTAAAATTCTTTGTGGTAATTCATGCTGAGATGCGTGAGTATAAGTGTTAATTCTGGAAGAAAAATGCCGGTTGAATTGAATAGACGTAATATTTCGCAGCTTTGGAATTAAAGATGTCTAATGCCAAATCCGGAACCCATGAGTGGTTGACGTGCTTCAGCTTGAACTGCAGGACTTGTGTCTTTCTTTCTCCCAAATGAACTGAAGATTCTTCCAGGAACTTCCCTGTGTCACAGAGTTTAGTTAGGCACTAGAACAAAATCCATAAATTAATTTCCTTATGCTTCGTTCACCACAGACCATTACATCCTCTTTAACTGGCAGGACCAGAGGCAGTGGGCCCAAACTGTAACACAGAAGCCTCTGTCTAAACATCAGCAAACAAATTGTTACTGAGGGTGACCCAGCATGGGCACCGGTTGCCCAGGGAGGTTGTGAAGTCTCTGCCCTTTGAGATACTCAAAAGCCATCAAGATGCAGTTCAGAGCAACTGGCTTCAGGTGGTCCTACTTGAGCAGGAGGGTTGGACCAGATGCCCTCTAGGAGTCCTTTCGAACTTCAACCATGCTGTGATTCTGTGATATATATGTATATTGTAGATTATAACAACCAGAAACTTTCCATTATGCATCCCTATATAATTTCCTGAAACTTTTAACGGCTTACACACAAAAATTCCATGTTTTGCCTTAAGATGGAAAATGTTTTCTAAAGTATTTCAGTTATTTTTGAACACACTGTTATGCAAACATGTAACTGGAGTGCAGTGGCTTTTTATGAGAGGGGGAAGTGGAGGAAGTAGTGTTAGGAAAATTTTAGCAGTCTTTTTCAACTTCATTAACTTCCATGTCGTACTCTCTTATGAGGCTATGGCAGCAACATTAGCATAGCCTGTGGAGTAGTGTTTCCTTGAAACAGGGAGGTAACAGGTATGGCAGAGGGTTGATTCCCTAAACTGCAGCAGGGCATCAGGCGTCCCAAGAAGTAGGACCTGGAGGTGGTGTGTAGTGGGAGGGCTGGAGCATGGTCTTGGGTGCTCCTGCTCGTGCTGAATTTCAGCTCTGAGGAAAAGGTATGCACTCCCACCACATGATTCACATGAAGGAGAGAGGGTACATCCCCTGTTTTCACAGTGAGACTGGCTCTGTCCTGCACTCCAACCCACATGTTAAAGCACTTCTCATAGTCTTTTCATGAAGAAACCTTTGATGCTGGAAGCGTTGCCTTCACTGTTGACTGAAAGCTGGTAACAGCACCAGAACTATGCCTTATGTTGTCTCTGTGTGCTGTCTGCTCCAGTATGCCTAAATCATAAGCCACTAAAATACTTTGGCTTGTTCACGATCTTCAAAGATATCCTGAGAATGGCAGCTGCATCTTCTGAGGTTTCTGTTGGCCTTGAGCATGCATTTACTCCTGGTGTGTGCCAGGATTGTTCTTGGGTCATCCCTGCCCTGCAGTCACCCAGCATTTCTGAGCACTTCCCAAGAGCAGGACCCACAGTGCCCTTGGGCACATGAGAAGTGTTGCAGGGATAGGGATGGGAAAGGGAAAAAAAGGAATGATAAATGCAGTGATATGGGAGCAGCAGTTGCCCAAAAGCAGAAGCAAGAGCAGGAAGAGACAAGCAACAGAACAGAAGACAGAGCTACAGAAATTTAGGGAGGTAAAGCCAAAAGCCCCAAGCAATAGAAACAGGAAAGTTTATAAGCAGTAGACATCCTTGTCCAGATCCTGCAGAGTTGAGGTGAGTTGTCCCTGGCTGCATGACAGCCACCCACCAAAGCTGCTCTATCACTGACTTCCTCATCTGGGCAGGGGAGAGGAAAAAAGGAAAGGCTCAGATTGAGATGAGGACAGGGAGAGATCACCAGTGACTGTCACAGGCAGAGCAGACTCCTCTTGAGGAAAATTAATTTTGTAAAAAAAATCAAAGTAGGTTAATGAGAAATAAAACGAGATTTCAAAACACCTTCCCCAGAACTCTCCCCTCTTTCTGGGCTACTCTTTACTCCTGGTTTCTCTACCTCCTCCTCTCCAATGGTGCAGGAGGAAGAGGGATGGGGGCTGTGGTAAGTTTATCATATAATATCTCTGCTTGGAGATACCTATTGTTGGGTTGTTCCCCTGGGAGACAGTCCTCCACAAACTTCTTCAACAAGAGTCCTTCACACAGGGTGCAGTTCTTTGTCAACAGCTCCAGCATAGGTGCCTTCCACAGGGTGCAGTCCTTCAGGAACAGCCTGCTCTGGTGTGGGTCCCCCATGGGGTCCTGCCTACTCCAGAGTGGGCTCTGTTCTCCAGGAGGCCAGCATCGGCTTCCAGGAGCCTTCTTCAGCATGGGCTTCCCATGGGGCCACAGATTCCTTTGGGCATCCCCCTGCTCCATTGTGGGGTCCTCCACAGGCTGTAGGTGGATCTCTGCTCCACTGGAGACCTCCACGGGCTGCAGGGGCACAGGTGCCTCACCATGGGCTGCACCATGGGCTGCAGGGAAATCTCTGCTCCAGTGCCTGGAACAGCTCCTCCCCCTCCTTCTGCACTGACCTGGGTGTCTGCAGGACTGTTCCTCTCACATATTTTCACTTTTCTTTCTGCTGCTGTTGTGCATGTTTTTTTCCTCCCTTCTCAACTATGCATTGTGGTTTAGGACTGATATTCTCCAATTCAGTAATCTTGTTAAAACCACACCACTGCTTGCTCCCCCTTCCTCTCCGCGTTCCTGCTCTGGCAGGAGGGAGTTGAGAATTGGAGGCACAAAAGTGGAAAATCACAGCTTGAGATAAGAACTATTAGCTGGAAACAACAATGAGCTAAGAGAACAAACAGAAACAACAACAATATTAATAACTAAAAGTATGAGGCAAAGAAATAACTTATATGGAAAGCTGGCAGCAAATACCAAACAGCTCTTCCCCACTACATTTTCTCCCCACTTGAAAGGGATGCCCTTCTTCTCGGTAGGGAGAGAGTCTCTTTACCCATCCCTGGCAATGACACAAGGTGGTATTGAATAAAATCAGTGTCTGGCCATGCCCCCTCAGCCATGCCTCCTCTCAGCTATTGCAAACAACTAACCCTGTCCTTGTCTCAAACCAGGACACTGTTACCCCAGGGGTGCCACCACTGTCACTGATGGGCTCAGCCTTGGCCGGAGGTGGGCCTGCCTTGGAGCCAGATGCCATTGGCTCTGTCGTCCATAGGGGAAGCTTCTGAGCAGTTTCTGATAGAAGTAACCCCTGTACCCCCTTCAAAAGTCTTGCTATGCAAACCCAATACAAATGAACATAAATTTTCTGACATTAGATATCTCTATTGTTTTGATATTCTGGAAATAGCTGAAAAAAGTGTTAATTTTCCTGCAGTATTAATCACTGCCACAACACATTCTGTCAAAGACAATAGAATTATGTTCCTGCAGTTTCAGAAGTGGCAGGTGAACTTATCTTCTAATCTCTGGTGATGCCAAAGGGTAGCATCTGGCTTTATTGTAGAGTGCTGTCTCAAGACCCAGGGTATTCCAGATAGTTTATGTAAATTTCCAGGGTAAAAGTCAGGAAATGTATACCTAAAGTTAGGCAATGTCTGTATATACTCAAGAGCACTATTTTTTTACTCTTTGGTATCCTCTGTTACAATGGCAAAGACCCACAGTGCTAGTTCTCCTGCATTTCTTACGCAGTTAATAGCTTGGTACTGTGGTGCAGTGAAATGAGATGCTGTAGCTAAGTGATTAGGGAAATGTGCAATATATCCAGCAATATCAGTGTGTTCCCTTGCTCTCCATGAGTTCTTGTTATGAGTGTTAGCTTCTTTTTCCCTAACTGAACCAGCTAGGAAAACCTTTCTTCTTCATTTCAGCCGGGGAATCAAAGAGCACTGAATTTTTTGTTAGCCACATTGTTCTTTTATCTGCCAGTGGCTACTGAAATTGGAAATATTACGCATCATAACACAGCAGGCCTTATAGCCTCAGGTGAACATACAACCACCACTGTGAGTCTGTGTATTGATTTTATTACTGTGCTGTCCTGAAGAGCTGGTCTTATACCTGTCAGCTGCCAGGGACCTCAGGTGATAATGACTTGAACTTTGTGGGTTTCTTATTAAAAGCCTGTGGCACTCAGAATGTCTTTTTGCATTTAACTGATATCTTATCAAATTTCTCCCATCAAATATTGCTGATTTGTCTTATTGAATTGGCTACTGATGTAATCAGTACAGTTAAAAATATAAAAAGCAAAATATGTGGCAGTATTTTCAGTACTCTATGTATATTGAGAGCTCTGGTATCTGGTAGCATGCACCATAAATGACAGTGAAAGTCTCTTTGATCTGTCTATACTAATAAATAAAACAAGGCCACAGACCACTGTCATAGTCTCAGGGCCCAAGGGTCCTATGGGCATCCTCTGACCCCTGTAACTTCTCTGGACTTTTAAAAAATGCTATTCTTGTATTTAATTTCTTTTTTTACTCGTAGGGTGTGAAAGGACATGAAGACTGTTGTCTACCAGAGGATGTTTTTATAGCATGAAGCTGTGGGAATGTGTTGCATGAAGTGTCTTGTGGCAAGAGGAGTGTCTGAGGGTACAGCGCTGACTGCTGCAAAGTTAAGTGTAGGGTGGGGGACACCCAGACCCCTACATTCTTCTCCATGTGGCCTTTTGGGAATGATCCTGGCACAAGTTATTCCCTGAACTGTGCCCAGTCATTGTCTTGGAGAGCTCTTGACTGGGAAAGGCAAAAACCCTGCCAGGGAATATGCTAGCAATTATGCACTGCAAAAGGCTAGCGGTCCCATCCACTGCTGAACTTCACTGCCTGGCACTTTTTCATTTAACAGCATAGATATGTCCTGTGTTTTAAATATTGTCTTTCAGAAATATTAGGGGATTAGGTTTTAAACAATTCTCTTACCTCTAATTCTTCCCAGTTCCCCTAGACTATATGTGAAGCTTTTGAAATTTTGTATTGCTTTCTACAGTGCAGGACCATGTCAGCATTGCCACTTCAGCTCAACCAGTGGTGTACTCGCTCTGTGTTAATGGCTATTATTATGTTGGCCTTTTTCCCTCAAACAATTCAGCTGTCCTTGCTGTCTGAAGGCATTTCTCTAGATCTGTCTCCCTCAAGGATGCCTCCTGAAAACAGGACTATTTTTTTCCCAGAGACAACCCTAAATTCAATTATGGAATATCTAATGTATATAAAGTTACACATATTGTTTCTAGTTCTGAGTATGTGTTCAGTCTTTATTCAGATTTTTAAATTTCTGGATAAAATCAAAGAAAACAACAAAGAAAAGCAAAAATATTCTAGTAGTTCTCACTTCTTATGTAGTCACGGTATAACACCTTGTAACATAAATGGAAGATAACTAGACTTCAGACTGCTTCTATCCTTTACTGTAAGTAAGGGTCTTCATGGAATAGCTGTGACAGAAAGGTTTATTATAACCATCAAATACAATATCTATTCACTAATTCTAGTGATGAGATACAAAAATGTGATGGTATTTTGCAAGAAATGCAGAATCAATAATAATTGGTTCAACTACAATAATGTGAAAGTGCCTTTATCTACTGATTAAAGATTGATGCAGATTTAAGCAAATAGAGTCTGTCACCTTTATGCACAAATACATACGTCATTAAGTAAAGTGTTGGAATACTTCCAGTGTAAATACACTTAAAAAAAAAGTATGGAAAATATCTGTAAGGGATGATTTCTCTGAAAGTGAGATATAGTAGTTATTGATTGTGTCACCTCTTTTGTAAAATTAGGAATATGACTTTAGAAGAACATACATATAAGATTAGGTTTATAGGATTTAATTTTTTATATTCTGCATTTATATGTCTTCTACATCTATGATGCTAATTTTTCATGCTTTTTTTCCATGAAACACATGCTGTTACATCAATGAGAGGGGAAAATAGGTATCTGCATAGGTAGTAAGAATGAGATCCAGAGGTCAAACCTTGTAAATAACCATGCTGTGACCTAAGGCACCAAGTTGATTCAGTAAGAAATTGATTAGTTGATATTTCTGTAGTCTCATTCTGTCTGGAGTTATCAAAAGTCTTTCTCAGCTGCTCCATGCTTCAGGCATTACTTACAACAGCAATGTCATTCTCATATCTCTTATCTTCCTAAAGGTAGGATAGTTAGAAAAAAAAATACTCCACTTTCAAATTTTTTCCCATGGTCTTCTGCTATTTTTCTCTTCTGGTTTTGCTGTCTGAGTTATGGTTTTCCTTGCCTGTACAAAAAGAAGAGAAAACTCATTGTTTTGCTTAAAACTGCAAGAAGCTTTCTGGCTCTTTCAACTTGCCTTTCTATTTAAGAACCCTGGGGAAATTCTAAGGCTAATTTTTGACCATAACAACAAAAATCCTACTTTTTACTATAATAAAGCATGGGATTATCTTAGGAACTCATGACTCTGGGGATTTAGTCTTTAATACTAAGCACTAATTATTACTAAAACTCCAGATAAAAACAATTCTGCTGATTTAGAATAAGCTCTGCCCTTCTAGAGCTGCAGAATAAGACCAGTAAGCTGAATATTAGCCAGCAGGAATTACTACGGTTTTGCATATACAGAATTATCCAGTTTATCTTTTGACATGTCTTCATCTTGATGAAAGAAACTGCAATTAGTATTTCAGAAAACTTCACAGATGAGCCCCCTTGCTGGCCTCCCCTCAGTAATTGTGGTTTCCTTATCCTGTATGCTCTCTTTATGTTTCACTGACTCACTCCAAGCCTGTCTTTACACATCAGGCTTTTCTGGTTCAGGATATTCCAGGATTCTGCCCACTGGAGAGGCTGAGCCTCAGAAACAGCTAAATGTGCATCCTTGTGATGTCAAATAAAAACGGGAATGGTCTTGCCTTGTTTACTCTTAACAAGTCTTGACAGTGGCCCCTTGCAAAAAGACAAGGTTTTCTTAGTAAATGTGTTCGTGAAAAACTTGTTTTGATTGACAATGGTGACAATACCCCTGAGGGATATCACACTGTAATGCAGCTCTTGCCTTCTTTTCACATAGAGCAGGAGTAATGTGTGCTGGGGCACCTGAGTGGATGCTCCTTTCTTTCGAAATAACTTTTGTGTTTGTTTTTTTTTTCTGTTTCTTTTTGTTTCTAGAAAGCATAAAGGCTGTTAAAACTTGCTTTGGAGAGATTCCTGTGAGATGCTAGAAAAAGTGTAATTGAAGTAGTTCTGTCATCTTCACGTTTGTCTTTTTCTCCTTTAAAAAGAACAAAATTCCTGCTATTGCTGGTTTATCTTTTGCAATATACATTAGTTAATTGCTTATTCTTGCAGTGTGTTGTATCAATACATCATCATCAAAAGTGACAGTTGTGTGAATCTGTCACGATAAATGTAGTAATAATTTTATTATTTTCTCTGTTGTTAGAATGTGTTCAGGGCAGGGCTGAAGCATCTCTACTTCTGAAAAAAATGTCAAACATGAAGTGCTTTATGACTAATAAACCCCTGCATGCAGCGTATGTATGTGCATATGGTACATATATGTGCTGCACAGACGTGTATAGTAACATGTTGAAATCATGGCGAAAGTTCTGTCAGCATTTCCAGTGTAAACATCATTTTCAGGATTTATTACACAGCTGTCGGTTACATCCCAGATAGAATTTGGCGAACAAGGCCGCAGCCTGGGTAGCAAATCCTTCTATAGATTTTTTTTTTTTAAAGTATTGCTTTATAATGTATACAAACACAAACAGACAGATGTTTGCAAAGTTTTAATTTGTGATGCTGTAATTAAAAAGCAGTGCAGGTTTAAGAAGAAATTTGTTTCAGAGAAGTACCCAAGTTAAAAAAATAAAAAATAAAAAAAGGAGAAAAAAAATTAATGACTCACCTTGCCCATCGTAGTCTACTTTTTTTCAGTGTTTCAGTTTTCTTTTTTTCTTTTGATAGTGAGGAAATATCATGTCTACGCTTTTCTTTTTTGGCTGTTCCAGGCTTCCAGGAGACAGAACTGCAAGAACTGATGTATTGCAATCCTTGTTGATATTGGAATTTCACGTGAGGTCAGGTTTCATGAACATTTCAGCACTTTGCAAGAGGGAATATGCTGTGTTCCTGTTGGAGCTTGCACTTAAATGATCAGATTCTGTTTTATTCTTGTGTTCCACCATAGCTGGTAGAAAGACCCTTATTCAGCTGGATGTGGCCTGTGAAAGGGTTTGGCTGTGAAAGGTGGGGTGCCTTCCACCTTTCAGGCAGGTGTTATTCACAGCAAACCTTCCTTCAACTCTTTCTATCCTCCTCACAGACACCCTACTGCCCCCTACTCCCCACCTTGTTGCTCCAGTACGAGGTTATAGGGTTACTTGATGATGGTTTTATTCTCACTTACTTTTCCCACTGAGGTAGATAGTTGGGGTTTTGGGGGATTATTTACTAGAATAATAAAAAAACTCATCAGTTGCAATTAACAGCAAATGACCCTTTTCATCTAGGAACAAGGAGTATGAAGAAAAATTCTCTCTCACCTAAAACAAACAGAGATGAATCAAGAGTATTCCAGAAGAATGACCTGAGCCTGTTACAACAGGTCCATAGGAGGGCTATTAAATTGGCCTGGAACACCTTTGGAGTATGGAGACTAATCACCATGAAACACACTCTACAAACAGCTCTATTTTATGGATAATAAATCTGTACAAATACAATCCATTACTGTGAGGAAAGGCTGAGAGAGTTGGATTTGCTCAGACTGGAGAAGAGAAGGCTGCACAGAGGCCTTATTTGAGCCTTTCAGTACATAAAGGGTGCTTATATGAAAGATGAAGGACTTTTTAGTATGCCTTCTAGTGACAGGATAAGAGACAGTTCCTATAGATTAAAAGAGGTTTAGATTGGACAAAAGAAAGACATTCTTTACTGTGGGGGGGTAAGACACTGTGAGGAGGTTGCCCAGAGAAGTTGTGGATGTCTCATCCCTGGAAATATTCAAGGCCAGGTTGGATGTGCAATAATCACGCATGGGCAAGGACTCCGCACAAGGTGGAGGTGCAAAGTCATTTATTACGCAGCTAGAATTCCCTAAATACCCACACACAACAGGATATAACACCATGTAAACAAGAAAGATGTTCACCACAGTGTCCCCCAATCACCTGGGGTAGTGCACAGATATTGCCTATTATGGTAATAGGTAAACAATACCCTATAAGGTCACAAACTACAACCATCACCCCTCACAGGTCCAGCCTTGTCCACAAACCACAATCCTCTCTCCGCCCATCCCCAGTGACCTGGATACAGTCCCAGGGTCACCTCCGGGCCCAGGAAAGAGGCTCTCTCTCTGGCCTTCAGGGCTTATCTCTGTCACCACATAGTGTAACCCAACAGGATGAAGTCCTGAGTGTCTGGATGAACCCTTGTGGCAGGGGGTTGAATTAGATGATCTTCAAAAGTCCCTTGCAGACCAAACTATTTTGTGATTCCAAAATGAAGAAAATCACAATTTCCATTTTGAAATGGTCAAAATGAAAGATTCCGATAGTTGAATCTCTAAGTGGAAAAAATTAAAAAAACATTATCGTATCAAGTTCCTCAAATATCTGTGTTTCAGCAAGAAAAGTGTTCCACCTAAAATCAATGAGATAAATTACATTATGTTCCTACTCAGCAGAGTTGATGTTTGAACCCAATCAGCTTTAACCAAATACTAATTTTACTCTCCATGTCAATTAAAAGATCTAAGAAAGAAAAAGAAAATGTGTCAAAAAAGATAATGCAAAGCTACAAGTGAGTAGTGTCAGGCTGACCTAAAAGTATATCCAAGATTTCTATCCTCTTTACATACAATTACGTATACAGGGAGAAGAGAGGTCATACTTTAAACAGGAGTTGTCTGTAAAAAAGGGCCTTTCAGACTGGCTTGTTATTGTCACTTTTGGTACTGATAGCAGCTGATGGTTTAAAACCAATTGTCTGGCAGCAGCCAGGGTTTTGTGGAATGTCTGTATGATGAACACCTGAAACACTAGAGCATAACTTAAAAACTTTGTGATGCTAAACACAAACAGCTAAATAGATGTAAAATAATCTCACAAATAATCCTTTGTATAACCATGTTATACATGAATGTAATAATAATAGAATATATTGATTCACTATGTAGATTTTATAGAGAATTTCCTTCATGCCTTCTGATGCACTGATAAGCTTCTTCATTAAGTTTAATTGAAAAGATAGGGTGGAAAGCACTAATCTCCTCTTGTATTACAAACTTTTTTGAATGGAGGTTTCCCTATCATATAGCATGAGAATTCTAGGACTAATGCCCTTTAATTAAAACCAACACTACAAATTTGCTCTGATTTAGCTCAAGAAGAACAAACAAAGCCCAGCTACATTCTTGAGATTATAATCAAAGTTGCAGTTGCTTGCTTTGAAACTGTAGCAATGAACAAAACCACAAACAAACACACATTATTTATTATCCATACAATAGAGCTGTTTGTGGAGTGTGTTTTGTGGTGATTGGTCTCCATACTCCAAGTTAGGGTCTCGAGATCTGGTATGTTCATTTATGCAATCATTATGACTGGAGAAAGGTAAACTACCCTGACAGTAAAAGCTGACCTTTCAGCTATTTTCCTCAAATCTGAACTATCCATTTGTCAGCCATGGTGTGTAAACCAATTCCTTTCTATCTGTATGAAGGTGCAGCCAGCCTTCAGTTTGGAAAAATTAAGGTGAATAAAGGTCATCAAATCTCTTTTTCTGATTGTAGCCAAGAAAATTGCTGAAAGCAAGCAAGTGTGCTGCAGGCCCATTGGTGATTTTTTCACAATGCCATTGAATAGAACCTTCAAATTTGGTGCAGTTATAGATCATGGACCAGAATGCACACGCGTGCACACACATAAAGAAGGGGAAAAAAAAGGGGTAAGTTCAGATTTCAGTGAGACTATTCCCTCACAGGACAGTCAGTGATTGAGGATTTGGTTTTGTTTGCCATTTCATCTTTTCAGTCTTTCAGTGTGTCTTATTTTGTAACCTCCTCCTAGTCTTGCTTTATTTTTATACATTATTATTATTATTATTATATTTATCTATACTTAAGCAATGTAAAGACACCCATAGAAAAGCTGTAGGTACACATAAAATTAATTAGATTTACAATTCCAAATGATGGCCAGCAAACAGCATAGCAACAATCCCACAGGGAGAACAAATTAACTCAGCTAGCCAATAAATCAGAACAAGGAAACAATATTTTCTTTTACACCTCCAAGAAATGAAATCTGAACTTGCCCAAATGCTTTACCATATAAATGACTCTTCAAAGATGCTCAGAAGGTTGTGAGGTTTGACATGGTTGGTTTGTTTTTTTTTTTAATATAAAGAAAATAATTAAACACGTCTAGTTTTTGTGTATATTATGTGTCCCAGAAGGTATGACCTTGTCAGCTATCAAGACTCAAATATCTCTGATGTCACTACTATTTATCACGCTCCAACCAAGAAAATAGCCACCTATTTATTAGTTGGTTGAATCATTATTAATAATTACAGTTGTGCTAATGTTGCCTGTTAGCCTTTACAAGACACTAGGTGATGAATAATTGCATATTGCTGCTGGGAGTGGGTGACCAAAAGTTAATGTTCTTTGTCAAAGTACAGGGCAAAAAATTCTTTCTCACCATCTAATAATAATGTTTTGCCATAGTCCCAGACAAACTCCTGGGTAAAGGGACTATCATTTACTTTATTCACCCAAGAAACAGGGCCCTGACCTGGTTGACCTCTATATCCCAAATTTACTCCATCCTGTTCTAAGGTTTAAGAGTCTCACATCTCTTAAAAGCATAATGTTCTCCCAACATGGTGTCCCTCCCATTTCCTATCCCGGAGTAAACAAACATAGATATCTGCAGAATGTAATTCAGACTTAATACGTGTCCAAATACCAGCATTTTTGTCAATTACTATTTTATACTAGGTGTTGCGAGTTAGAAAGAAGAGTCTTGGTTTTCTTCAATATAAATGTTACTACTAATGAGAAAAAGTATAACCTGTGCCTTTTAAAGTAGTGTAACTAGCTTACCTTTTTTATGGTGGTTTAAGACAGTGGAATTACTGTGTCTTCCTATAATTTGTAAAATGAGCATTTAAGAACTAAGAATTGAGATTTAAGGCAAAAGTACCTCTTCACTGACCCAGGGCCCTTTTTTTTTATTCAAAACAATGGTAACCAGTTTGAGACACAAAATTTTCCAAGGTCGATAGCAAAAAGTGATAGCCAACACTGAACTCTGTTTCTGCCTGCATGGATGGACTGCTATCCAGCCGCATCTTGAATACGATTAAAACCATAATTTGACTTTGAAATCCAAACGTATCTAGCACCTTCCTCCCTAGAGGATCAAACCAGATGTGCCTTGTTTTCATCCTGCTGGCAGCTAAACATAATTTTCTAGGTAGACATCCACAAAAATCCTGTGATATCTTAAAAAGTAGATTTCATCAGGGTAAACACATCTCTAAAGCATTAGACCAATGAAATTTTAAACCCCATCTTACAAAGTTATATTTCACAAAAGTGGAAAGCAGTTTTTATTCCTTTTTGCTGAAAATTTTGTGAACATATGGTGCAATGTGGAAACATGGATAGTCAGAACAGTTAGCAGTTGCTGTGGTACTGCTGGCTTATTTCCACTTTACAAATTCATACGAAGCTAAAATATCACGCTGGTGACATATGCTTACCGGCTCTCCATTTACTGCCTGCAGCTATGGGCTCCTGTATTCTAATGGTAATTCTACAATCTGTTCACTGACAGCTCAGGGGGCCAGATGATATGCACACTACTGACAGGGACATCACTTTCATGAAACATTTACTTCTCTGCACCTGAATATTGGAGTAATCATATAGAGAGTCGACACACCATGAAATAGAGTTAGACTGAAGATTCTGAGAAGAAAATAGCAGACTGTCACTCAAAATAAAGTTCATTTTATACCCAGCAGAGCTAGGTTAAAAGACATTTCCATGAACTGAAAGTGCTTTCCATCCTTAAAGCTGCAGTTTAAAAGAAAAATGTTTTCCCCGTATTTTTCCTCAGTGGCTCCAGGGATAATTACACTCCAAGACTTGCATTTGGGAATGAAGTCAGAGCTACAGTGTGTGGATGGGCACTCAAAATTCAGCTCTGCCACATTGTCAAGAGCACCACTAAACTACCCCTGAGCAGGTTCATTTTATCTGCTGCCAGGTTGGCAGTGAGGTTTTGAACACATGAGGGCCGTTTGCACAAAGCCATCCCTCAGATCAGATCCTCCCACCTTGCTGAGGCAGCAGCACAGGTGCAGCTGAGCTTTTCCGTGGTGGATTGGTGCCCAAAGAAACACACAGCCAGGATGGGATTAGGTGGCTGGTGCTGGGGAGATACATCCATGAGCAGCCAGAGGAGTCAAATGACTCACTGTGGGATTGGGATCAGCTGCTCAGAGCAAGAGCTGCTGGACTGTTCCTGAGCAGGCACAGGCAGAGTTGATAAGAAGCATATTCGGGTGAGACCTGGCAAAATGCATAATGTGTTGCACAAATGCTATATTTTGCAGAAAAGGGTAATGACAAATTACAAGGCAAAAGTTAATTTAAATATGCAAAAAAAATGAGAAAAGGCCTAAAAGGCCAGATAGTATCTTTTGCCTTTTTCATTCCCACCAGAAGACAACAACCAATTATCTGATATTATGAAAGGGGAATAGAGCAGTAGAATAAAACAATTATTCCCTTACTAATACAGACAGGTCAAGGATAAACATATAATGTGTGAGCCAGCAGTTGGTACGCATGGAAATCACCTTTCCAGCATCCATATTACCTGTGAATAGAAATACAGTGTTGACATTAATATATTTTCTATGTCCTGGCCCTTGTGAAAGTAATTACGGGCAGAGATGGAACTGGCAAAGAAATTTAAACATCACTAGGCAGATGGGAGTAAAGTTAAAAGCTGGACTGGAAGACACAGAATGAAATACTATCTGAAAAGAAAAACAATCATGAGGAAAAAAAAGAGTATGAAATCTTTCCAAAATAATGCTCCACTGAACATGAAACATCACATGAATTGAGAAGGGAAACACACAGGAAGCAAAATGGAGATTGCTGAGAAGTTAAGCTTGTGATTGCCACTGCTGGTGATCAAGAATCCTCCCTGTCAGTCCCTTGTGACGGTCCATTGAAAATCTGATTTTTGCTCCAGTGAGGAAAACTGCCTTGATTATGCTCTGTTTGAATTATCATACGCTAGAACAATGAAGTCTGGTCAGGCATCATCAAAACAATGTCTTGTCAAATATCCATGTATGTAACATGAATCTTCAGAGATGCTTCTCTAATAACCACTCCTGTGGTTATTTCAACCCTTTTCCAAATTCTGATTCTCTGTGTATTCCCAGTAGATAGATTTCATAAATCACATTCAATGCTATTAATGTCAAGTTATAAAGAGTTTGTTCTATAATGCCTGGTGCTCTTAAGAATTTTTCTCATAAAACCTTGTAATAAACTCACATATGCTCCTTGCGGCCAAGGGAAGGCTGCCAGTTTTCTTTTTAGGGTATCTTTCAGTGTGTTTCAGAATGACAACTGTCACTGCATTATTTTGGAATGATTACAGGGATCACATGTCCTTGAGATATCCTGTGCCCAAGGTTTAAATGGCTTTCATTTCTGTTGTAAAGATGTAGTACAAGCGATGTACTTTGGATGTACTGATTGGAACTTTTTTCACCAAAAGGTATAATGTGCAAGGTTTTTGTATGAAATGGCTTGTTTTCTAGAAAACAGAAATGTATGGATTTAGTTTTTGAAAAAAACTTTGAATAAGCAGGAAAAAATATTTTAACCTAGCTGAACAGTTATTTTTAAACAAAAATTAACTGGAAATAAACCTTTTGTGGTTGTTTTTGCATTCTCTTGTTCAAGCAACAATAAAGTACATAGACGAATAATTGAAAAAAATGTATTTTTCCCCCAGAAAATACTTTTTAAAAATAAAATACCAAAAAAAAAGACATAAGAATACTTAAAAGATTGAAAGATACCTACCTTTTAGTCTATTCCAACAATTCAGAGAAAAATATATAGCATTGTCAACTAAGTATAGCAGCTACATTTTATAGGATTACCTGGAAAATTTCTCTGCTTATACAACAGCAAGGATGGCTTAGGGCAATGTTACCATGTGGCTGGAACCTGCACAGAATGTAGCAGAATGTGTACACATGCTTTATTCTTTTATGGAACATTTATTTATACACCTCCTGTTTTTATTTATCCAAATTTACAGTAGTACCTTAAAGTTTTATTGTAAAGAGTGCTTTTATCTTATAATAAAATAAGACATCCTCTGCTTGTGCAGGCAGATGAAGAGATGCAGCACAAATTCTCTTCATTATTTTTCCCCAGTTTTAAGTTTCTTCAAACACACTTCAATACAAGTTTGTTTTAGAATTGCCTGAAGCACTTTCTGGCAGTACTTCCTCTAGAGTGAGGATGCCCTAAATGCAGAGAGAATGGGTGAATGCCATGTAACTGCTGTCCCAAACCTGGAATGAAGGGTAGCACTGTGACTGTATTTTTATGAGGAAATTAATTTTGCATCTCTATTGCATCAGCCTTTTTAAAACTGAATCACAGTTTGAGTTTCAGGGATTAAAGTACTGGAGTATAAAGCGTGGAAAACAAGATATTTTGCTGTGTCGTTAAGAAGATCTGGGTGGATTTTGAAGAGAACATCTCTCTTCACTCCAGTATCCCTGAGACACTGAAGGAAAACACAGCTTCCTACACAAAATATGCAGACTGCTTATATTTGAAATTTTTGGATTTCCTTCTGTGATATGACACATATTTTTGGGGATTCTTTTGTTAATCTTTTAACTAAAGGACTAACTAAAAAGGAAAACATATGACACATACAATAATACAGGGGCTAATCTCTTTAACATGTATTGTTGGAAACCTTGAAGCCACCCAGCTCTTTACCTTGTTGTACCACCTCAGGTTTCCCCTAAGTGATGCAGCCAGATGGTGGCACGTGGATGATGTTTGTTCCTAATACTGCGTTTTGATATGTCTCTGCTCTGTATATTTGTCACCGGCAGTGACTTTTTCAGATGCTTTCTCATCCTCTTCTCGCAGCACTGGAGCTTCACAGACTGGAATTGAAGTCACTCAGGTGCAGCCAGCAGAGGCTTTTCCCTAATGCTGTCTGATGGCAAGCCCCATACTGTGCCTCTCCCCTGAAGGGGAACTGATGGAGTTGCTCTGTCCCAAAAACCACACTTGGCAACCCCAAAAACTCCTTTCTGCCTAAAATTTTCCCAGGTCATGCTTGCACTCGCAAATGCTATGGACTGATGACTTCACATCAGTGTTGCTCTGAGGCTTCCTTTCTAGTGCTCAGGCCTTAGTACCTGGACAGTGAAGCTTGAGGATGGTGCCTCATTTAGAGTTTGCTTTTTCAAATGTGTGTTCTGGCATCTTCGAACCTTTCAGGCTGTATCACTGCTTTTATGAAATTGGTAGGTGAGTATGGCCTCAATGAAAGTCACTTATGAAATGAAGGCACCTGCTGTTTTCATCCCGTGGAAAATGTAAGGTAAACATTTTTTAATCAAGTAGTACTTTTTAAATGATTTTCTAAGTCTTCTTTCAGAAAGGGAATCAGTGGTAAATACAACGTATTTGGATCCTAAATGTTAGATACAAAATGAATGTTGCTCTTTATTTCTGCACAAGTTGCTGAGGCTTCTGGGTGCCTAGGTCGTTTTGCAGAGGACAATTTGGCCCAAATGCTTCATGGCACAGAACACAGTTTTTTACTCTGCTTTGGGGCAGGCAGCCTGTGAGAGCTGGGAGAGGACTGCCCATGACTTTTGTGAACCACCACCACCACCACTGCATGGTAGTCCAGGCATTAGGCAGGCAACCCCAGGAGAGGCTTATGATGAAATTTGGCTGCTGCCTGATTAGGAACCCAAAGACATCAGTTAACTTCCAGGATACACTAACTCTGCATTCTACATAACTTGTCTGCTTTACACTACCGCCTTGATGCTTGAATCTCCTTTTAGTGCCCCATTTAGGTCATTACAGATCTTTTTGGAGATGAGCATCCAAACCAAACAGAACCTGAGCAAAGGTATTACTAAAGTTAGGGGGGGTTAAATGTTTACCCTGTTCACCCTGACATCATCAATCAAAAATTACTTTTGACATGGGTAGAGCAAGTAGACCTTGAAAGCAGATAAATACTAAAATATAAAGTTAAGATATAAAGCATGTGTCCCTTGTACTGAGTGTTTCTGAGAGTCTCTTGATTGTTTTGAGACAGCCCAAATGCTCAGTTTGTCTAGAGCTTTTTTTACCAATGTTTGGCCGCTGATTCAGTGGTGTCAAAGGAGCCTTTTTACAGGCCGGGGATTACGATGTCTCATCACAATGTTTATCTGCCCATTTCTGCTCAGCTTCCTATTTTCCTTTAGCTCCAGCTGTAGGTCAGAAGCATACAAATATTCCTTTTCTTAATGGTGAAATCCTGGTCTGTGACATGACGTGTGGCACCCTTATTCACCCTGCAACTGAAAGGTCTTTCCTCTTTTGTGCCTTCCTTTCTGGTAAAAGTTGAAAAACAAAAAAACCAGCATTAAATACTCATCTCCTCTGTTCCAGTGCTTGTAGCAGGACCATGTATTTTTTCTCTTTCCCTTGTTATTTCCGTAAGAGATTTTTGCTATTGTTTACTCTTGTTTATCCCCAGGGATACCTCTCTATGTGGACTCAGTATTTGTCTTTTTCTTTTTTTTCTGACTGTACAAGTTGGATTTCTTCATGTTTGTTTTTTGGTGATTGGAGAGTGTTACTAATGCTCATTTACTCCAGCTCTTGTATCAATGATATTATTTTCCTTACTGACATCTTCACTAAGTGCAGCATCATTTCACTGAATTTCATGCTGGGCACAACATGAAAAAACCTCTTTCCTTATAAAGTTAAAGTGATTCTTTTTTGACAAGACACATCAGAAAGACACTACAGAATAGTGAACTCCCAAACTGACTTCAAACACTTCTCCAACTAAACTGAATTTGCATATTTGGGTAGAAAATTATAATAAACTAAGCTCTATTAATTGATATACAAGCTTCAGCTCTAATTCACGCTTTTTCCTTTTCTCAAGCCAAAAGTTATGATGAAGAGATGCTTTTACGAACCCACTCATTCTCACAAGCTCTTCTTCGTCTCAGAACCAGGATGGATACACTTTCTCCAGCGTTGCACTCCTTGGTTCACATTGTCACTTTGATGACTCAAGCCAGGCTGCTCTGGCTGCTCTGGATAGTCCTGTTGTCTATTATGGAATTAATGGAATCTCTGGGTAGTTCCCATTCAGTTGATCCCTTTGCTGCCTTTGAGGCACTCGCTGTGATTGCCCCAAAAAACATTTCCGGTTGTCTTAGAGTTATTTACCTGCCTATTTACTACTTGCTCCTAATCAACTAAAGAATAGGTTGCTGGCTGCCCAATTTTATCCTATAACAGCAGAATGAGTCCTGTGGGAAGGAGTCATCTATATGCATGGCTGTTCATGTTTAGAAAAAAAAAAGTTGTGCTGTCCAAAACCTAAAACTAGAATTGATACCAACTTATTTGAAGAGCTGGTTTTTCTTCACATTTCTCTAGAAATTGCTTGAGGTCTTGAAAGAAAAATGGTAATTAGTGATGGACTGAAGATGATAACCATAGGAAGAAAAAGGACTTGTAATTAGCTTCCACTCACAACAGCAAAAGCCAAATAATCTATCCCCCCCAAAACCTAAATACGCTACTTGTGTCTCTGCCTATCACTGCCTGCCTGTTTTCATGTTTTACCCTGTAATCCCAGTGAGACAGGTACCTTGCTTTCCCCTCCACTCAAACATTATTACCTCTGAGATGATAACAAATTGTAACAGTTTTAAGCAGTCTAAAAGAAAATGTTCTTGTTTAGTCTGAGTTCTGTCAACTCTGCCTTTCCTTGGAATAGGTCCTCTCTCCAGCCATGGGCCTAGGAGGTGTCAGGTGCCAGCTCAGACTCACTGACAGGTCACTTCAGACCTGGAAGGACATCTCTCAGGGCACAGAGTCCAACGACTTCACTGTTGCCTACACTTACTGCTCGCTTTATGGCTCATCCCAAATGTGGCTGGGCCACCGAACTGCAGGAAGGTCAAGCCCCCTGTGCACAGGGTTTACACCCCTTCACTGGTGTGCAGCAAACCCAGGCCAGCTGCAGTGAGACTCCTATTCATGTGTAGGTAGACTCCATGTGGAGAGCAGGCTCATTTACATATGTTAAAGTAGTACCGAGGTTTTAACTGGAAATGTTAACGGACATAAAAATAAATGGCAGTAGATTTTGATGGAGCAAGAAGTTAAAGTAAATCTGGGACCATGTGGCCCCTACAGAGTCGCCCAAATTCATTGCAATTCTGCCAATTTCATTACCACTTTATCTACAGAGAGAAATCATTTCAGAGTCTGGCATAGTAGTTTAAAGAGGAATAACTCTTCTCACAACCCTATGAACTGATGCACTTAATTTAGAACAAGGGTGTATTTTGCAATTAAATCTAAAATAAAGTAAGCAAACTCTGAATAAATTAGGCTTTCTCTAAAATATGAGAAATCATATAGTGAGTTAATCAGGTCTGGCCATTCCAGAATGGCTTCTACAGAAAAAAATAGTATCAGGTGTGGATTTTGATCCTATAGGGGATAGACGTAGGGTAAGACCTTGAGGAAAGTAATTAACCTCTCAGTTACACGTCTTTTTTCAAATTTGTTTTTTTATAAACCCTTATTGTTCCAACAGCTCATACAGTAGATGGCTTTGAGACTTAGAAAGCCAGTATTTTAAAATAACTGCTTATAATATAACATAATAATTTAAGCATTTAGGACTTGAAAACCATTCCCTTTGGATCCCTTGAGAGAAATGTTATATATATGCAAAAATGCAGATGTTAGTAGGAGCAGCATGTACATATCCAAGAGCAACATTTGGCCCCCTTAAGTCAAATGAAAAAACTTTCACACTTACATGCACACTCACAAACCCACCCTGCTGTGAAACTAGATATCATTTTCTGATTAAATGCTTACTCAGTCTGTCTGTACGACAGAGTGACTGCCATAGTAATAAAGTGTTGGGGAGGATGAAAAAGGAAAGCCTTGTGAATATGATTGTCTAAGTTTGGAGAATGTGAAACCTGTAAGTGAAATAGAATTAAGGGCAGAGTTCGATATCTGAAATGCCAAACCCCAGTTACTAAACAACTGGAAAACAATGGTACGGCTGCTGAAGGTAGCCCCCTTCTTGATTGAACAATACCCTCTGCTTGCAGACGGGTCCAAGGGTCAGAGCAGACCCTGCCAACCTGGCAGGGATCCAGAAAGCAGTCCTTAGAGTTTGAAATACAAGACAGTATGGTAATGTAAGGATTCTCATAGGCTGTATGTAAATGCTATAGGACTCTGTATCTTGTACTACATTGGTCAAGTAGACTAGAATATTCAGTAGAAAGAGAGATAAAAGGATCGCGAAGTTCCGGTCCTCGCTCTCGCTCTTTGTCTTCTCTTCTCTACCGGCACCTCTTCGCCACCTCTTCTTCTTATCAGCTCTCTACCTCGGCCCTGCCCAGAGCTGCGGCTAGCAGCTCTCTGCAGGGCCTCTTCACCCACGCCCTAGCAATAAATCGCTTGCTTCAAGACAACTTTTGACTCCAGAGATCTCTCATCGTTTGTCCCGACCGTCCGAACCACGTAAATCTACAATAAAGCTCTGATGTGGCATAGATTAAACCTTGAGGACTTTGTGGTGGTGCACTTCTGGATAATTATATAATCAATAAGAATAACACTTACCTCTTACAGAGCAACTTTTGTCTTAGGATTTTAGGCTGTGCCAGCATGTAAGGTTTAAATCTGAAAACAAAACAATTTAATTTAGTGGAAAAATGCAGTTATCTCATGAAAATGGACTTTCTGCTGCATTCTTTTATGGAATTGGAATTATGGACATCTTATTCTGTGCTTGCTACAGCAAATGAAGGTGATCCTCAGCAGGGCAAGTGTAAATGAAGAGAGAATGCAAAGACTATGGGTAAGGTCACGTGTACAGACTTGTGGCTATTGTCCAGTGTGCAGCATTAAAAAGGGCAAATCCTGGTTTCTGCTGAGGGCCAAAGGGGCAGCAGAGGTGAGGAGCCTCCCATCTGCCCCCAAGCCTGGATACTGAAGAGGCTGTGAGCATCCTGCTCTGGTACTTCCTGAGCCGTGGTGCTCCAATGTCCCTGGTGACTGTAGGGCTGAGAGGGGAAGGAACTCTTTGGTCTCTCTGGTCTCCCTGGTCTCCCTTGTCCTCAGCTGGGCTAAGAGCCATGTACTGAAACCTTTAGGGGGTGATGTAACATCACTCCCTAATGTCCTGGGGAACTCATCCTCCAGTAGCACCTCCCACGGTGCCCTGCAGAACCATCTCCTGCAGGCAGAGGAGGTCTCAGTACAGTCAGCACAGTTTCCCAGGAACCTGGAAAAGCATCAGGAGGTGGGCAGTTTCCTGTCTGGTACTTTTTCTTAGCTGATAGCTTCTCTGGCACTTCTGTGAAACCCAGAAATTTTATTTCCATGTGTTCCTGCTGGAGAAAGTCACTTTAGTGGATGATTGAAGGCAAAATTTGGCAGTTTTAATACTTGCAAATCCAAATTTTATAAACAAAGCTTTAAAATTATCTAAGTCCTACACTTTAAAATAAAAGGTTTCAAGTCAAAATTATGTACTGTGTCTAGATTTATCTTTGTTCTAAAAGAATAAGATAATCAAAAGAATAAATATAAATATATATTAACTAATTTAAAAGGATGAAAAATCTTTTCATTTCATCTGGTTTATTTTTTTCAAACAATTCATTCACATACTTTTTTTCCCTCTCTAATTTTGAGGCACTATATATAATCTCATAATTAGGAACCTATTTTGCCCATCTCTGTTAAATAATATAGAATAGTAAAGACTCTTCCAAGCCCTTTCCCCTAGGTATAGACTCTTCCCAGCCCCAAACCCATCTCAGGATTAAATCTCATCTCCTCATGTTCTAATTTGTCCCAGGAAAAAGTGAGGTCCCTGGTGTGGTTGTCCATTTGCCACTCTTCCCTGGTTCTGGCCTAAAATGAGAAAGGTCTGGGCATGTTTCAGGCCTCCACACTGAAACCTGTTAGAGACCACTGGCATCTCTGTAAGCTGCGATGGGCTGAGAGCATTAATAACACATGCAAAATGATGACTGAAAAATGATGATAAAATATGATAAATGTGATAATATGATACAATTAGGATAAAGTGATGCTAAAAGGGAATTGTAAATGCTGTCCTTCAAGAGTGAAACGAACAGTTCAGTCACAACTCATCAGCTGTTCCTAGGAAACGCCTTAAACTGGATGTTTTGACAAAATTTCACTAATATGGTTATTCTCAGTGACTAGCTGAGATGCTGATATAGAATTTTTTGGGGGCCATCTGGTTTGTCCATTGGTAAAAAAAAAAGAGATAATTTTGTCTCTATTACTTTGACAGACCACTAATTTGCTTTTGATATAATTAATATTGGCTCAGCACCAGTGAAGCTTTATTAAATTTAGGGGAAAAAAAATCTTCTGGCTTAAGACACTGAAAACCAGTTAAGAATCAAGATTACAGCTATTATACTGGGATTTTCTGTCATTGGTTACAAGCACAAAATAGAATAAAAATATTTATACATATGGATTGCAACGTGTAGTGAAATTCAAACCAGAATAATTCCTGTGAGTCTTCCCCTGCCCTTTAAGTCATAATTTAGAATATCTGAGCAAAAAATATGTTTTTATAAAAATGAAAGCCCACTGAAAAAACAGGGAGGAGCAAAATATGGGATTTCTAATCACAGCAGTTTAATTATAAAAAGACACTTTAAAAAGGAGGCCGGTTTCCAAGATTTTCTGAGTTGTGAATAGAAAAACTGTTCCAAAGAGTGATTTCAAATTATGGTGATTTTCTGCCCAGAAGCACCTCAACAGTGGCCTCTCAGGCTCCTTTGACTATCAAGAAAAGCAAGTGATATCCACCTTGTTAAACTCAAGGTGTACCCCTCTGTTTGTCTCTTTTATCTTTCTAGGAAACTGAGGTAGAAGAACCTTTAAGATGCTCGATGTCAAGAATCTGCTGTTGTAAATATTCCCCAAGACTTCCCCAAAACTCTCAAGTAATGTCTTCCCAATTGACAGCTTTTATCTGATGTTCCATGGGCAGAATTCCTATTAGCCTTCCCAGGGAAAGAACATGTGGAAAGAGAAATCCTGATGGTTTTTTGGTTGGTTGAGTGGTTGGTTGGGTTGGTGGGTGGGTGGTTGGTTGGTTGGCTGGTTGGATGGTTGGGTGGGTGGTTGGTTGGGTGGGGGGGTGGTT
>VZRV01010294.1:486946-549970 GCA_013398115.1 Falcunculus frontatus | reverse complement strand
TGGTTGGGTGGGTGAGTGGTTGGTTGGTTGGTTGGTTGGTTGGGTGGTTGGGTGGTTGGTTGGGTGGTTGGGTGGTTGGTTGGTTGGTTGGGTGGTTGGTTGGGTGGGTGGGTGGTTGGTCGGCTGGTTGGTCAGTTGGTTGGGTGGGTGGGTGCTTGATTGGTTGGTTGTTTGGTTGGGTGGTTGGTTGTTTGGTTGGTTGGTTGGTTGGGCGGTTGGTTGGTTTTTTCCCAAGGAATTTTGTAGCAAAATCAGATTCTTACACTGCTGTGTTAAACTGCCAGTCAAAGTTTTGACTGTACAGCAAAATACAGCAAAATTAAAACTTCAAAAGAAATATGCTTGTCCCTTCATTCTGTTACTGCTATCTCATTTTTGCTTTAGGAATATCAAAATAATTTTAAAGATTTTGATACGAACAATTAATGAAAATGACAATTAGTTATAAAATGCTAAACTGGCTGTCCAGAGGAGCAAGAAACTATGAAGGCAGATATTTCAGGGATGAACATGCAAAATAATTGTCCAGATTCTCAACATGCAAAAACCATCAGACTAAGAATGCACCTGGAAAGTACCTGGCTACATTGGTAACAGGAGAGGCTGGGGCCTGTACCTTGCCAAACACTAAGTGAGGTTATGAGTTACATCTTATCTGGAAGGAGAACAACACTGGTTCCAGTCTTCAGAGGGAATGAAACTACTATTTTTGGCTGAAAATTCCCAGTTTGGAAGGAATATATTTTTAGTTTAGAATTCAAATGTATGAATTTTGTGAATTTCAGAATCCTAATTGCTAATTATTGATATTGATTCCCTTAATTACACAGATTGTTAAGGAATTGGGAATATAAAAGTATGGAAGATTTTTCCTGAGCACCAAATGCACACAATGATGCCACACTACAGCACTCCTGAAAAAACCTATACTTCTTCTACCGTGTTAACTACTGCTTTCTACTGTGGGCTTTTTCATAGAGATATAACATTTATCTGCTGGCAGTAGGTGCCTGGGTATGAAAAGAACAAAGATGAGAAACATACACTGCTAGATAGCTTCTGTAAATATAAATTCAAAATAAAAAGAAAGTCAAGTGGGAATGCAATTAAATGACATATATTATGAACGGCGTGAAAGAATCCATTCTTCTAATTATGTTCAGGCTCACAGAGATGAGGGATAACATCAGAGATGATCATGAATGAAGAAAACTGATTTCACACTAGACCAGGGAAAAATTCGGAAGAGGAATCATGAAGAAGGTCTTGACACATCCTTGCAAATGAGAATTTTCACTGACGACAAGAGTTTCACTTGCCATACTAAATAACCCAGGTGTTCGTCACTGAGAAACTCACCTGATTGTGCCCTAGGTGGTTTAAACTGCTGTTAAAAAATGAGTCACAAGAGATCTACTCTCCTCTACATTCTCTCTAGAAATTGTTTAATTAATTGCTAGAAAGATGGCATTTTAATTATCAATGGAAATTCTTGGGGTTGGATTTTCCAGGAAAATTCTAATATTTTTTGTGATAGGCTTCATAAAAGATTTGCAGCTGGCATAAGAAATTAATAAAAGCAGCTAGCATGAGGAAAGGCAGCACAAACATGAGATCTGAGCCTGGTTTGTTTTTTTTTTTTCCTACAGAAAAAAACCACAGTTCATCTTAAAATGGGACAGAGACAGTTCTGCGCAAACCCTAGAGGTAAAGTCTCCTGACACACCTTTATCATGTAAATCATGGACAACTGTCTGAGCTTTCAAGGTCCTTCACAGCCAATTTCCATCCTACTTTCCATTCCCAGCAATAGGATTACACTTTCATCACCAGCCGAATGTTAAGGCCCTACCCCGCACTAAGTCTTTTCAGAACATGCATTTATTCTTTCTCCATCATGGGCACTACAGACAGGAAGAAGTTCTCATTCCTTGCTTTTCACTTTCTCAGTGGAGAGCTTTTGTACTAGAATCCAGGTTTTCTCCTGCGTGTGTCCTTTGTATTTTCCTCGGGACAGGGAGCATCGATTCCTGGCTGTGGGTGAAGGGCACAGCGCAACAGGAGCCTGTGCTTGAAAATGGGCCTTTCTGCTTCGGATTTGGGTTCCATGATCCCATTAACAGAAGTTCAAGAAGCTTATGCTGCCTGAAGCTCCACAGTTAACATTGTTCTGGGATTGAAACTTTTTTCTTATGGCCCCTCAGCTGTGAGTACAGGCATAGTTTTGGGTAGCAGGATGGACAAAGTTCAGGATAAACTGTTATATACAATAGTAACTGAATGCAACAACAGTAAAACCTTTGTTGTTTTAGAAAGTCTTAGTAGCTTTTACTGGTGGTATTTTTTTCTCAGGGATGAGTATGTGAAAAAGATATAAGGAAAAATCTCCAAATATCAAACACAAAGAAAGGAATAAAACAATGGGAGGAAGTAAAGTTTGTACTGGTTCCCACAAATACCAGTGAACACTGTCTAAACCCTTAAAATTTGTTTTAATCATCTTTCTACCAGTTTCCATTTCTAAAAAGCTGTTATCACAAAGATGTCTTATATGAATCTACAATGTGTGGATTTTTCTGATCTTAACGTTATTGCCTTAAAGGCAATGACACCAGTTCATGAAATGGAGACATGAATTAGCGGCAGTCAGCTATTAATGGGCACATATGTATATGCCTGTAGAAAAGCAAGAGATTATTTTCTCAGTGCATTCTTCTTAGATAGCATAAATCTGTTTTCATCCTTTCATGTTATACTTACTTAAGCACATGCACACTGGTGACTTGCATTATCATGACATATTCTCTGGCTATCTTGGAAAGTACTGTTGAGTGAACCCTTTCAAATTCCTCAACAGCTTACTCAAGCTGTTTGAGAACTAAAATAAGTGTGCTTTCTGTGTTGCAAAAATACTGTCACAATGCTCGACATTCAACTGTGGTGTTTCCTGACTTACAGAGCCACCACCTATTGATATAACTCATCTGGTTTCAGTGGAGTTGTGTCAGCAGAAAATACGGTCCTCAGTGCTTCACATTGCAACTCCCATCTTGTTTTAAAATACTGTTACATTTAATTTTTTAGACATTTTAAAGGCAAAAAAAGAGAGGAAAACACATCAAGTCTTCATGGCTTAAAAAATTTGTTGTTTGTACCCACAACTTGGAGTCTCCAAAATTTTCAGAGGAGTTTACCATACCAGTGTTTCTCTTTCTTCTGTATACTGAGCTAGCTTTGCCATGACCAATCACTTGTTTAATGGGTCTTACCTCCCGTGCTCCAACTTACTCTCCAAACTTTATCCTTTAATAAAATTTCAAACTACTTTGTTCTCTGTTTTTGGAGGGTTTTTTTACTTTCTTGGAATTTACCTTTCTGAATAAACTCTTCATTCAGTATGGCACAGCTCCTTCTAGCCATCCCCAGATATTTGTACAGTAAAGGCTGGAGGCTGTTCCACTCTGCTCTCTTTTTCCTTCTCCTGCCTTCAGAACTGAGGTCTGAGAAAGCCCATATTACCAGATGTACTAATTATTAACTAATTCTGATTTGTCTTTTAAATGCATTGATTTAGATCTAGATCTCCTTATATAGAGTATGAAATGAATGATCATACATAGATCTTAATATTAATTTCCTTTTTTTTTTCAGTGGGGCAGTACTAGTGTTTTTGAGGGTTCATGTCATCACAATCCAAAAATAATCAGTTACGATCTCAGCTTTAACCTAGTTTGGGGTAGTCCTAAACGAAAGTCTGAATTCTTAGTTCTTTCTTGAGGCAACAGGTTTTCCAATCTGAAGTATTCTATTAGATCAGAAAATTTCTCCAAGCCTTTTGATTAAAATTACATTCATCACATAGGGCAATATAGCATACATTGAGGTGAAGAGGAGGTAAGCTGATTGCTGTAACTACACAGTCCACAAAATAAAAATTGACCAATTTGCTGTAATTTAGAAAGATGAACATGGTGCACAGAACTATATATTTCATTTGAAGGACAGATTGCATGTCTCTAATCAGGATTTAAAATCTGAATGAGAAGAAATTGTACCATAATTATTTTTCCATGAGAGAACAAAGAGGTTGTAAGAGCACCTAATACATCTCTGAAGATTCTGAGAAACTCTGAGTAGAGCTGCAGAGTAGCAAGGGAAAGCTACTGCTGCTGTTTATCTCAGGCTTGTAAAAATAAAAAGTTTTGCAATTCACTGAATGCTTTTTTCACGCAAAAAGTAAAAGATACCAAATGCTTCGATATGCAAACATTTGGGGTCCAATTAACCTTCGGTACACTTCTTTGGGTTTCAGTGCAGTTGCACCATAGATGAATGCTGTCCTTGCTCTTTTCAGTTCCTCCATGGATCCTTTTATCAGCCCAGATTTCAAGCTTTTAATTAAAACAAGTTTTCATTACTTTTAAGAACTTTTAGTTGGGACCTAAAGGGTCTCTGTACTTCGACAGAAAAGACATAGTGCAGAGCACTGTCTGCCACCTTCATTTACCTTTCTGTATGTAGTCTTTCTTGAGCTTCTGTATTGACTTTGTGTCAGTGACAGATGAGCCCTTACAAACCTTGATGCACCCAGGCCTATATGCCTTTAAGAAAGCATATATAAAAAGAGGAAGAAATGTGTACTATGTGGAGCTTTCTTCTGTATCTGCCCAGGACTCTGACAATGCTCTGAACTGATTCACAGAGAACGGAAAGGGATTTTTACTTGTAATTCTGCCTGTCATTGTGATACTGGGGAAATCCCCTTATTTCTCTGTTTTTCCCTTTTTCTTCTGATGTTTTTCTTATTTGTCCTACCCGTTTGATTGCCTGTCTTGACTATTTTCTTGCCATATTCAAAATGATTGTGCACTGAACTACTGGAAGACCAAGGGCACACAAAAATGTTACCACCTGAGCCAGAGTCCAGCAGGAGCCCCGTCAGACAGGTGGGATCTCCAAGCAGTCCTCACCCATTTTATGTGTTGAGTGAGGACTGCAGCACCCTGAGGCTTGAGCTCAGCTGGGACTCTTACAACTACCCCAGTAAAATGTGGTCATAAATTACAAATAAAATACAGTAACAGTCATGAAAATGCTTAATTGACAAACACCATCAAGGTCCTCTGTTTTTTTTTTTTAAATTTCTTCTTCCTGCGTTGTGATAAACATTGAGCTCTGGGAAGCCTCAGCTGGCAGTGTTGTTTGTGTTTGGAGCAGTCATTGCTGTAAGGACTTATTTAGTGAAAGATTTTTTTTATTCTTTGCCTTTTCATTTGCTCACAGCAAATTGCTGCCTGATCGCAGGAGTTTTACAGAAAATACGACAGATCCGACTGGCCTTTGTGACCTTTTTGTTGGCTTTGGAATCATGCTTATAGGTATGTAATTCAATTTCCTCTTGCCTACACATGAAGAGATCACATCACCAAGTTCATACTTGGCTTATAAATGGGGTCTTCTATCACTGACTTGTTCCCTTGGAAAATTTGACTACAAGCTCCCGATAGTCCTTGACAGAGTTGTTTTTAAGATTAAGTATCTATAATACACTCCATACAACCCTCCCTCTGGTCTCCTTTCTAACCCTTACAGAACCAGAGAGAATGAGGTCTTCTCCATGGCCTGATCCTGTGATTTCAACACAAAATGTGCATGTATAAAACGGAAATCTATGAACATAAATCACTGGCCTGAATTTATGATCCACTGAAGCAAAATTCTCCCTATTCAAACTGTATAAGAGACAGTAGGCACCTTTCTATTTGCAGGAGGAGACCCCTGAGGAATTTGACACTTGCGTTGATTCACTGCAGTTTTCCTGTTCATAGGAGAAAATGTATATATCTGCAGGCCAGATGAAGGGAATGCTGTATCTCTTTCTGTGAGAAAACAAAGAGACTTTGAAAAGTTAATCTTGAGAGGAAATAGTATCTTCTGACCACTTTCACAAAATAAGTCCTATATAATTATCCTGCAGACTTTTCAGAGAAAAAATGTCTTTAAGATTATTGTGACATTTTCCACATCACTTTATAAATAGATGGTGGCACTAGTTCAAAAACAGTATCTCTGACTTTAAGCAAATCAATTCTGACTGGCTTCATCAGCTTAGAGCTGGGGATGTGCTAAAAGCCTTGCAGAAAGGATATTACCATTAGAAAGAAAACCATTTAGAAAAAAATCTTGGATGGGTGAAATGAAAAGACAAAGAGATGGAAAGAAAAAAGATGCATTATTTCTATCAAGTTCTCACTTTCTTCTGAGATTTATTTTTTTAACTAGAGATAAAAATGCTTATATGGATTTTTTGACACACACACCCTTTTTCAAGAAGTTATTCTGCAAGGAAATGCAGACATTTTTCCTACTTTTTGTTGTTTCATACTTCTTTGTTAGATTTTGATTTTTAGAAAGAGATGGGTTACATGCACAAAGACATGGAAAAGAGCTGGAAAAGTGCATTTGAGGTAATACCCATATTGTCAGTGGTGTGGCTGCAGCTTGTGGAGATGGACTCATGTAGGATGTAGATTTGAGTGCTGAGCTTGGGAGGTGCCTGTCCACCAGGCACCAAGGTACCAAGGCTGCCCCAGTACACATGCCAGGTGCTTTAAGCTCTCACAAATTAATCTCCACAAGTTGTGCTGTGCTTCTAATTTCAAAAATTTTCCTTCTTGGTGACATAATGAATAATGTATTTGAAATAAAGGAAAAGGTTCCCTTTCAATTGTCTGGCACAAAACTTTCAGCTGAAAATTCATAAAAACCCAAGCAAATATCCATTGGATGAAGTTAGTCAAACAGACTCTACATCAGCTGTCTTTGTGTCTCAGCAGAAGATGAGGAAATATCATGGGGATCCGCTTCCATGAGCAGATCCCACAGAAATAAAATACCGAAATCTAGGACAACCTCTAAATAAATTTCATCATTTATGGCATTGACAGTGGGCAGAACATGGCACCGTGAGAACTAGAGAGATTTGCCTCATTGTCTGACTGCCTCCACATCCTTCAGCAGCAAATAGATCTCAAGTGAGAATCAAGATCACACCATATAAAAAATATGACTCTTGAAAATTACAAGCTGAACCAAAAGATAGTGCATGAGCAACGGTTTTCAGATCCAGACATTCATATTGTTAGTTACACATCAACAGGTATATTGAGAATGAAAAACTGAAAGAAAAATGAAATCAGTTCTTTATTCTTTTTCCACAGAATCTAAAATTCACAATTTGTTATGAGTAACAAATTTACATGGATTGTAAATATATAGAGTGTGACACTCCAAACAGGAAATTAGAGCAAATTATAAGTACTGAAATACCAAAGGACATTGAGAGATGTACAGGGCCTGATCTATCCTCCTCCTCCCAGGTAAATGGGCCCAAAGCTGTGTTATTAACCGGTGGCAAGGGAGACTTACCATCTCCAATCTGCAAAGCACACTGTGCCAAAAGAATTGTGGGAGGACTAAAGAAAAAGACAAACCCAAGCCAGATTAGAAGTCAGGTACAAATACTGCCTTTTCCACTTCCCTCCCAGCTCTACAGCTGTCACAATGCAGGCTATTAAACTGTCAAATATCACCTCTTCATCCTTCATTATTTCTGTGTTAGAAGTGGTCATAAAACTTACCAAATGCTTCATTTTTTTCAAAGTAAATACGCTTTTTTGTGTTTTCATATTATGGATTACTTAAGCTTAAACCACCACAGAACATCCATTTTAGAAATTACTTAAGAGTACAGCTTTTTTAAAATCAAACTAAAATTAACCATAACTTCTATTTTCCTTGATTATTTTGATTGTACTGTACTACTGGAGGGCCCTTACACATTTGCCATTTTTCTCAGTCTTGTAGCTATTTTCATATACTTCAAAAAATTATTTCACCAGTCCAAATAGTGAAAGATCAGGGGTAAGAGGTGGATTTTTCCCCTCCATGTGCCAGGAGACCTGTACAAGGTACCATCTTCAGCATGAGGAATCATTTAGTCAAGGCAAGCTTTTAACTTAGGTGTGGGATACTTGACCATGAGGCTGAAATCACAGTGGAGAATTTTCTGAGAAAGACCATCTATGGAAATTGTATCAGAAGTATTCATTTCTTTACGAATGTTTGGAGAATGTGGGGTTGAGACTGACTAATCACGCTGAGACAGAAAAACATCTTTGAGTCACTAAAAAGACACTTAAGACTCATAAAAGGTCATCTGAACAACAGACACTCAGACGAGTTTTAGTGCTGGTTTTGGCTTACCCACACCACCCTCCCTTCCCCATCACCCTGCCCCAGCAGATCCAAATATATCTTGAGCTATTTAAGTTTGCCCTGTGTGTATGTGTGCACACACCACGCTTGTCATCAAGAAACAACAAAGAAACAGCAAAAAAGGCCAGCATCACTGATGTAAATTAGACATTAGAAAAGCCTACCGCATTGCTTTTTCCCTTGGCAGTAAGTGTGACAAGTATGTGCTTTGCCATGCTGGCAGGTCCGGATCCCCCTGGAGCACAGCAAAGCCAAAGGCACCAAAAGAGTTTCAGTCAGAGTTTCAAGTAGCAGCTTGGGAAGGAAACTGGTCAAAGTTTGCAGCAGTAACCATTGCACAGCTTTTTCTTTAGCCATTTCTTCTCCTACGATAAAGTATAATTAAAATATAAGACAACTGGGCTGCATTTCTGACACAAATCCTGGAACTGCCATATTACTGTTTTATTGTCTTCTTTTTTTTTTTTTTTTTTAACTTAGCCTTGTCTACCAAGTTTTTCTAAGTTGTTTCTTTCTGGTTTTTTTTTTCCTAGCTTCCATTAGATGTCAACTCTAACCTTTTTCCATCTTACTATTAAAAGAATGAGGCCTCTGACACAACAGCTTTTCAGGTGTGTTTGAAGAGCAATATCTCTGGTTTTAACTTTAAAATTATGATGACTTGTATAGTCTGGGGTTGGAATGGAGACAATACTTGTTCTTCAGGATCAGAATGAGGAAAGCCTATGTTTAATCATGGGTAAAGAATGCTTCCCAGATATTAAAGGTGGCTAGAGAAGTGAGGATAATAAGATAGAGCTGTATTTTAAGGTAAAGAATTTTTTCATCAAAGGGAAAAGTAACGGACAAGAATTAATGCATTATAGTTAGCATTAAAATATTAAATTAATGAACTGAAAGTATTGTAGCTATTTATTTCTCTTTCTGGACCTAAAAGAGTGTCCTTTTGAGTATAGGTTGGAAGGACATGCCCGTAATAAGTGCAACAAGAGGCTGTAGAGTGAGTAACTATAAACAGAGTTTTATAATAAGTATGGAGACGAATCCATGAAGAAGTCCACCGTTGGGATCTAAGATCATTACTGGCAGAAAGCCTGTTAATGGATACTTAACATATGTATGAGAACTACAACGGCAAAGCAAATGCAAATGATGACTGTGAACACAATTAAGACAGCAAAGGTTTACCTTAAAGAAAATTTCTTTCTTTTCAATGTTTCATTATCTTTCCTTAAAATTAATTTGATACATTGGATTTTTCTAACTATGATAAAATATATATTCTTGGTGCATGTACTGAAAATTATGCATACCTTTAGTTCTGATATGGTGCAATAAAGATAAAAAGAGTATCTCTGTCCCATATTGCATTATACGTAGCCCTCAAGCATGTTTTTTTTATGTAAACTGGAGAAACGTCAACCAGTGAGCAATTAAAATCTCCAAGAATCTAAGTGTACAAATAAAGGAAAAAAATTGACTCGACCAGAATTATATTCTAAAGCAAAGGTTAAAGTGACTTTTCTGCTAATTTGGTGCTTGCACTTCATTATTTCTAATTTAGCTATTGCTGTTGGAGTTGTCCATATTCTGTGAATAATAGTGACTTGTACCTGACCCATTTTTTCTATGCTGTGGGAGATGATCAGTCAGGTGTGAATCTTTCTGCTTTACAGCAGCTCAGACTGAGCTGAATCACACTCTGCAAGCTTTTACCTCCCTCCACTGACTGCAGAGAGATATGGGGGTGACCAGCAGAGATTCAGACACCTCCAATGCAGATGCTGAAATGAATGACACCCCACATTGTGATACACAAAGGAAACAGGCTGAAGGCATTACTAAATTCTTCCAGAGTTCCACCATCAGTCAATTTGAATCTAAATCTTATTCTTCTGAAGAGGCAGTGAGCCTTCACAGTGTTTGGGGATAGTGATGTGCAAAACGGAGCAATTTTAGAGCACACTTCTGGGCTCCTTGTGCACCACATAGTGGAATGTATTTATTGGGAATCCCATTCAGTGATGAAAGCAGACCTTTCCGGTACTTTGTACTTTGTCTAAAAAAGTAAGTACTGTGTACTTTGACTAAAAAAATTTCTTTGGGATAAAAGAAAATTGTTTCTAGCCTTTCTGTAGGAAGAGGAATCTGATGAGAAGGCAGTGGTTCCCATCGCAGTCCTGTGCTGATCACAGAGCTGCCAAGTCCTGCAAAGAAAACACAGCTGTATCTTGGGATAAAACTTATCCAATCTGTTGAGTATGACCATCTTTCCTTAAACACAGAAGGATCTGTTAATCTTCCTTGAAGTGTCCTGAAGCTGAAATAATAGCAGATTCACACAGAAGAGTGATATGCCAACTGATCTTTCAACTAGAGGGACCAGGTACTTGTCCAGGAAGCACTTTGAAAATAAAAGTATTTAAAGATCAGAAAAAAAAGTACACTTTGTAGAAGATTATTTTGCAAAAGTATTTTGTTTCTGGTGCTAGAAGAAAGCAAAACACCTGAAAGGAAAAATCTCATAATAAAAGCAGGAGACTTTAGTGAGGACGGTACTGATAAATATCATCAACTAGGGTCAGTTTAGCAAGAGAAGTGCCACATCTTCCTTAGACTGCAGCTTTGGTTGGGGAATGTCACGAGACCTTCCTTGAGCACATGCAGCATTTGCCCACTTCATGGAATAAGAACTGGTGAAAAGGTCTCAGCAAAGAGAGACACCCCCACTCTCATCAATCAATATTACTCATGCAGAGACTGTGTGGAAGCAAAGGCCCAAGCACTCCTTTTTCTGGGAAGTTCCATACAGTAGACAGCTGGAGAGGAAAGGGGTGAGCTGGTACAGTCACCGCTTCAGCTGTGGAGAAGGGCTGCTTTCTGAGAGAAGAGAATCAGCAGAGATGAAGAAAAAAACCTGATCCTTCATTGTGTCAGCAAGAAAAAGGATTAATTTTGAATAAAATCAACTAGACCCTCATTTGAATGGAGAGAAAGATAAAGCACAGAACAAAGTGTAGTACTCATTAAAATTAAAATAATGTTAAAAAAACATCCTTTAAGACCCAAATAAAAAAAAACATATTTTGTCCAGAATCAAACTCCATGATTTAAGAATCATTGGTATTTATTTCTGCACACTGCAAGACATTTATTTAATTAGAGAAACATGCTTTCATTGTATTTTGAGTCAATGAAATGTAAAAAACCATGGGTTTTATACATTTTGAGGGTTTTGTAAACCTTAACTCTCTTTGGGTTCTCTGATCTTTAGCCTTACTAATTATGTACTTTGTTTTCATTGTGAATACCATTTAAACTTCACAAGCTCTTTTTATTCCTTCACTTCCAATGCCATGTAGCTTTTGTGCACGATTGCCCTGCTGTCAGTTCTTCAATGCATCCTCTGCTCCGACTTTGGCCACGTTGAATTATAACTTTCTCTTGCACTCATCGGAGAGACAAAGCCCTGTGGATCAGGAAGAAAACTATGTCAGCTGAGTGTTCATGAGGGGTCACAGGGACCCCTTCCCATTATTTTTCCTGCTTAATTTGGGAATGGCCAAAGCCTCAATCTGCTGCAGCACCTGTGCTGTGTCTTTTCAAGCAGAAACAAAGCCAGCCCTCCTGAGCTTTGCAGGAAATGAAGGAGCTAACTACAAGGCTAATTTGCATGCACCCATGTAGCATTCAGTCTTTCAAGCTCACAGGACAATTTATTGAAACAAATGACTGCCATTTCCTATATCATAAATGTAGTATTTAATCTGCACTATTTGCTCAGACAAATTTTATTATGTACTTGTCTTATACAAGGTTTTAATAAGCTGTGGTGGAGAGCTGTACACAGTCCTTAATGCATGCACTGATATGTGTAAAATCTAAGATCAGGGACGACAGTATATATTTATAGCAGTGTCTAGGAGATTATATGTAATGAATACATTATACCACATACACACCAGAGGCAGAGTTAAGGATGTGCCTGAATCCTGCAATGTGGCATTTCCTAACTTACGTGTGCTCAACCGTTCAACCTTAACATTCCCTGAACATTCTCCAATGGAATATCTATCAGCCCACATAATCAGCTTGCAAGCTACTCCCACAGAGAAAGATATTTCAGATTGTCCTCTTCCAAGAGACATTAATTAATGCATTTTCATTTTGAAATGCACTACTTTCCAGCCAACATGTTCTCATGACGTTTAAAAAGCTTTAAATCTTTGTGGAGTAGGGCTCCCCAGGAAGGTTAAAAAAATACTCTCTGCATCCCGTTTCCTTGGGGCTTCTCTGCTTTGCCCTTCCACTACAGCTATTATGCACAGCTTGAATTCTGGGAAGACATGATACTGTCGAAATACAAGTAATTATACTATTCTCTCTCATTTTTACCAACCATTATTTTCATTTTTTGCTCTTCATTTCGTCTTTTTTTCAGCTGTCTTTATCTGCTGCAAACATCACTTGCAGGTTATTACTTGCAGAGAAAATGCCAGCTGAAAATTGATGATAGATTGGTGAGATGTAAATGATTGCATATTGGGGGGCCCAAATTACAAAATAGCTATTTGGGTAACCAATTTAATCTGAATTCTTGCATGCTGGGCAATTCCAAAGTATTTTAGAAGGTTTTGTTCAAATTTCCTCTACGAAATTACACCTATAGTGCATTTTTCTTTATTAGAGGCATAAAATGTAAAGATGTGAAAAAAAGCAGCCTCTTTGGTAGAGTTAGCAAGAAGTTTTGGGTGGTACCACAGACCTTGTAGTAAAAGCTTACAATTGAGGAATTGCAATTTGATGTTCATTCCGAAGTCAAATACTGGCCTGGAATAATTAATCCAATAATGAGATCCATTAATTTCTAACATCCAGCCCACAAACCAGACCAAGAAGGCTGGCATGTACATTCGTATAGTAATACTTCATATTATGAATGGGTTTTTTGGGAATTATGAATATGTATTTCTTTGAAACAGAAAAGTCAGTTGCCATTGCAGTTTAGATTTTGTTAAGCAATAAGAATTATAAAATAACATTGTGTTGCTTTTTAATTGTCTTTTATCTAATAAAAGGAGGAAATTGTTGAAACCCTCTGTTTTCAGAAAAAATGGCACTGGGGAGAATATAGTAGATGAAATGGTGAAGCTAGATTTTTTTTTTGCTCAGCATTTAAGGGTAAAAATGGCTTCAGCAAAAGAAGTTCAGCTGAGAAATTTAAATGTATACAAGTTTGTGGGCCAAATAAGGATCCAGGGAGTTACACGACTGATTAATTTGGCCACCCGTGTTCATAAAGCTTCCAAACCCTAACAAAGAAAAGTAGGTAGTAAAATAAAGATTGACTATTACAAGTTGTAACAGCCTTAATAGCAGCTCTCGAGACTTGGTCTGGTGACATTATTGCGTGAATTAAAACTCCATGGTGCTTTGGCTGTGCAAGGATCCAGAGCTGGACAGAAGCAAATGCCAGAATGGGAACATGCACCTCAGCCAGAGTCCATCCATCAAGCATCATCTGCTCTCACAGACAACAGGAAGTCAGGCTTTTAACACGAGGTCATCAGAACTGACCACTGGAGCCTGGCTGTGCTCAGGGTGGACAGTGATCAGTTAAGCCATTTGACAGCACCAATGAGACTGTTGAACGAACTGGGGCTGGCACAGATCAGAAGCAGATAGGCAAGAACTGGGCGGCTAAGATTTCTGTGTCTTTGTGTCAGAAAGCCTCCCATAATGTCAAGTATTATTATTTATCCTGAAGAACATTTTATTCCTCTTGCTTAAGGTGTTAGGAGATATTGGTGAGGAGTACAGGTTGATAGGACACTTCCCATAATTGCAAGAGATATTCCTCAGGGAAAAGATGTTTTGAACATGTTCGCATTTTCCCCTAAAGATGAATGTGTGTGATTGTTTTAAAAGGATTAAATTGATACTCTTTGATGTATCTTTTCCAGGTTTTATGAAAGCTTTGACCAAACAGTGTGGGCGATAAATTCATTATGGGTGATAAACTCATTATAGTGATAAACCTGGTATGGGTGATAAACTCATTACAGAAGGGCCCTAGTATGGTGAGGCTGATACAAGGCTTTCTATCACTGTCAGCAAAATTGCGAACTATAAAACTTCCGCTCACATAAATGATGATCTTGGCACACTCTTCTCTTCCATCTCACCCCGCTCAAGGGGTGAGCTTAGACACTCACAGAGTTTCACTTATTGTCTTCAATCCCACAACTCACAAATCCCTACATATCCTTGTTAACAAGTCCAGGTTCTCAGCTGATTTCTGTCGTTTCCTGGTTCCAGAAGCAGATCAGGAATTCCCCCTTTGTCTTCCTCCACTTTTCCAACCCTGCCCTTCCCAAAGATATTTCCACCAGATCTCCTCAGGTGCACAGTCTGGGGGAAGAGCTGTCCTCCTTCTCCTCTCTGATCTTGCTTAAGGAAGCACTCTTTGGTCCCACCACCATGACCACCTTGTTCAGACCAACATCCCATTTCTCCTACAGTCTTCCATACTAACCTTTGCCCAGAAAATACGCTCTTGAGATCCTTTTCTCAAGGTGTATTTTTGTGCTAGCCTGACAAGAAATTGCCATCTGTAATGGCCCAGATGAATGGTAAAACAAATTACTTGCAACACAGATATTGCTATAGAGTCTTCAAAATTTAGCAATGTAGGTCTTTTCCTCCATCCCTCCAGCACATGGGGATACATCCTGCAAGAAAGGTCATGTGAAGAATAGAAGTAATGGCACAATTCCGCATCTGGAAAACGTATTACTAAAAAGAACTCCAGGTCTTTCAAGATGGCACACCTACTACAGACTGCACGGTCAAGGGGCCTCCTTGACTGACAAGCTGACCATTTGAACATGGTGCCCTCAGCTGAATCCAAGACTCATGTTCTCTTCTTACTCAACGTCTTTGCTCATCTGAGAGCTAGGTGCTTCCCCGGTCCCTATCTCCAGGACTTCAGACCAGGTATTGACTAGAATATACAGGGAATTGAATCTTGAAGAAACACTACAGACAGCTGAGACCCAAGTGTTTTTAGCAGCTGCAGCTGCTTTGTCTCTCTAACAGAAATAAGAGAAGATGCTAAGACAAGTAAATAAACCATCATACTTGATAGCAAACATACACCATGTGGCAACTCTGTCACTTGGTAACACGACAGAAGTATATTTGAACAGGATTAAGGAGGTAGGATTGTGATGATTTTATTTTAGTGCCAAGGTGATTTTTCTGAGGGATAGTTTAGTGATTAGCAGAAGGCTCAGTGACACAGAAAAAAAATTTCTCCTGGTTCTGTGCATTAAGCTGTTTTTTGCTAAATTAATGGATTGAATTGGTAAAAGACCTTACAGATGGCAGAAATGGCACAAAGGAGTTGTGGGAGTCCACCTTTCCAGCATAAGAGCAGGACAAGGAGAGCTACAGGCACAGGGTGGCAGGGAGAAAGCAGCCCCTTTTAACAGCTCTGTGTACTGTTGAATCAGGAACCAAGATACAGTTCGGAGATTTAGATAGAAAAATTTAAAGAGAAAAACATTCAGAGTCAACAGGACCTCACTACAGGGCAATATTTGATCTCAGGGTGTTTTGTTTCTAAATGTTTTCATCTAAACTATTACTTTTCTGGTGATACTGCAACAGTATTTACAACAATGCTCCTGTATGCAATATAGTGTACAAATTCAGGAAGATTATCTCTGCTGTAGACAGCCTAAGCCCAATGTCCTCAATATGCAAATCCATGTATATGGGAGTGCAGCATTCATAAATCTTTATATGCATCACTACAGGCTCAGAGTCGAAGTCTAACAAAAAATTTGAATTTCAAAAAGGAGAAGAAAATAGCACTTGCAATGGTATGGCCAGCTGGTGACTGTTTCATAACAAGGCCTTTTTTCTCCCTCCTTTAAATATAATTTACTGGAACTTTACTTAGAGATGCAACAAATTAGCATCTATTCATTTTGTAATGAAGAAGGCCTCATGAAATCTAAGCTGTGAATAGGCAATCAGAATTTATTTGGACATAAAGGGTTATTTACCAGGCTAATATTTCAATATTGAACTCCATACTGCTATCAGTGCCATCATAGACCATTCTATGCAGTGGTTTTAAAGTTTTATGTCATTGCATTGCCTCTGATTCTGCACAGTACCTGTAGCTATTGCTAATCACTGCATGAAAGACCACCAAAAAAAGACAAATTAGTTCTTCTTTGCATAATATATAAATTTAACTCATCTCCCCACAGGTCTGAACAGGAAAAAGGAAGCTTTTATTCTACTGGAACGAAGTAAGTTCTGGGGATTCAACAATATGATTACATTCAGTCTTTACTTAAGTTTGAACAATTAAGAACACCAAAGAAAAACAGCTTTCATTCTTTTAATGCAGCTATAAAAAATGCATAACTACATCAGTTCAAACTGCCAATCTATATACCTTCTAACACCCAAATAATTTTGGAATTCCATTTCACGAGTTAGCCTTTAGGTGGGCCACCAATAACTCATTGCAGTGATGTTTTCTATTATGTCCAGAAAATGTTTCCCACTTGGCAGGGTACTGGTGATGTTGGTTGGTAAAACAAAGGGCTGAGGCTTATGGGTGATGGGCTCTTGTTGTTGCTATGCCTCTTCTTTGCCCCGGAGCTTCTTTCTCTGTGTGAGTAACCCTATTGTTTTGAAGAAATGGTGGCCAATTAGATGGGCCTTACTGGCACTGAGGTTTCTGCAGTGTTCCAGATGAAATTTGTGTGATTCCACAACACAGTGTCCATGGGCAGGAGGAACAGCAGGTTTGTTGGGCCCAGTCTACTGGGAAAACAATCCTGGATCCTGGACAATGGTATAAAACTTCTGAAACCTGGAACAGAGCTTTTAATTGTTATAATCTTTTTCTCATTTCACAAAGATGTGTGTGAGGAAATTTAGATCTGTGAGACCCCGAGAGCCTTCACGGTGTCTGTGTGTATTCTTTTCTCTCCGAAGGTTGCCCGCACTTAGTAAATCAGTGACTGTGTGCAAAAGTACGTAGCTGCCTAGTTTTTGAAGTCCCAAATTTGAAGTCCCAAAATGCCAGTTTGCAAGAGGAACCTATGCCTAAGACCGATTTAGGCATCTAAAAATTGTAATCAAAGTGGGAACTAATTACAGAAAGCTCACTTAAATCATTACAAAAAACCTATAATTCCCCAAGGTTAGGAAACAGGCATCCAACTGAATCTGACAGATCTCTGGAAGTAAGCTTTTCTGTCCGGTGCCTACAAATAAGCTCTTTTGTTGCTCATACCTGGGGCAAGGAAGACATCATGTCCTTTTGGGCAGCAGGTCCCTTCCCATCTCCTGAAAAGGTTCAACACACTTTAGTGCAAGAGAGACACAGTGCTGTGAGTCTGGCCAGCAGTAGCATTGATGGGGCAGCACAGAGGTCTTATGGGTGGTGGAGTTTTCTTCCACGTGTATTTTTATCAGTCTGAACTGCTCTGCATTTGCCTCCTCCTGTTTTACTCCCAGCTGTAGTTGTACTTTAGCGGTTCTCTGTACTGGTCTTTCATTGCAAAATGATTATTATAACTGTGCTGGAGTCACAAGGAAGAACCTACGTGGGTATTAGGTCACGCATTTTCTTAGCAAGTTATACACGTTATGTGGGTGTGTAGCACATCCCCATGAGCAACGGCCTTACTTCTTGCTTGTTTTAATTACTAAATAAATTAACTGTAAGTCTCAAGAAATATTTTTAAGCAATGAGTGTACCAGATCAGAGAAAATATTCAGAAGATATGAAGGAAGTGAAAATAAATTGAACATGTGCTTAAGTGTTTTGCCACTTTTGCTGAGACTGATTTTTCACAGCTATGCGTGTATATCACTCTCATTCGTCACCCTGCCCTCACCCGGGGACTCAGGGTCCTGCAGAATAAGAATAGGAGCCCTAAATCCCTGTCAGCCAGCCAAAGCCATGCACTCTGTATAACAAATTTCTTTTGTCCCCAAAGGTGGCCTCAAATAATTTTAATAAATCTTTCGTAATGTATTTCTGTATCTCAAATACGTAAAGGTCATATGGTGCTGTTCTGACTGACCCTGACCCTCAGCTATTTTCTCCGTGAGTGTAGCAGGATTGCTCAGGGAGTGATATACAGCAGTGGTGACCAGGAGAGGCAGAGCCTGGCTGCTCACTCTTCCTGCTGGTGGCAGGCGATGGTCGCGGCCCCCCTGGCCGTGCTGGCTTTGAAGTGCCCGGGGGGGGAGGAGGCTTCTTGCCTGCAGGGTCCAGCACATCCCTGCCAGAGCATGCTGCTTGCACTGCTTGTCTGCGGATTTAATGGAGCTGCCTCTGGTTTAGCCAGAGCTTTTTTATACCGTTGCTTCCTGGCTCCCCCTCAGCGATTTCCTTGTTTAGTTTTAACATTTTAATTTTGCCGAAGTGTTAAGGCAGCGCTTCACCTGCTGACTGGGTGTTACAGCGCAGCAGCAAATGGGGGGAAATAAAAAAGGTGCTTAGCTCAGCTGAAATCCCTCTCTTCTGCCGTAAAATTAATTGTTATCATTATCTAGCTGCTTTCTGGAGACCATCAAGTTACCTGCTACACAAACTGTAACGGCAGTAACAGCAGCTGAACCTGACATACAGCCCTGCCCTTGGTGTATTAAATCATTCTGATGTAATGTCTCACAAACCACATGACTCACCTATTAAACCTTTCCAGGGGCATGTGCTCTGGCAGGAGGAGAGAGCTTGTAATGAGGCCAAACGCACAGAGGATAAAAGGAACATATTATGAAAACAAGTTATTGAAGCCGTGCATGCTAATTTGAGAGAATGCATTTGGACATGCAAGAGATTTGCTGTTTCTGTGTAAAATATTTCCAATTCCTTACTTCCCATTGCAAAGCTGATTGAGTCAGCAGCATCTTGCCACTTGCATTCCAGGTGGCGTGATATGTCTCCTCATGCACTAACTCATATAGGTCATTAATATGCTAAATAAGTTGTAGCCAATTGGCTCCCATGGTGACAGCTCCGAAAGCTTCATGAATAATCAATGGAGCACCTGGAGGCATGAAATTTTCATACAAAGAGTTTCTAGACTTTGCATTAAGCTCTGAGCAGGGACAGACAAGTGATAGACATGACTGGCACTTTGAGGAGTTTCAAAAATAAGAAGTGTTATTTTAAAAGAAAATAGCAATCTTATTTAAATAAAAATAAATCTAAAACTCCATTTCCTGGAGCATTTCTAAGAAAGGAACCTAAAGTGGTTCCCTTGACATCTTCTGGACAGAAGCATGTTATAGAGTTGGTGAGGGTGAGTGGGAGTACTTCAGCTATTCTGTATAACCTTCAATAAACTCATCACAGAGCAGTAAGGATTCACCGACAGAATTAAACGGCTGCAACTTTAGAAAATTAATAAATTATTACTGCCTTTACCTATTTTTTCTGAAAAAATCGATATGCCTATAGAGTTTATGAGTAAAAATCACGTGACCTGAGTAACACTGACAATTGTTATGAGCAGGGTCTTGGTTCATCCACTTAAAAGCTGGTGTCTTTCTGACATTGTTTCCTTTTCAAGTACTAATCTCAGAGACCATTTCAGACAACTTTATTACTGAAATAAGCCCACCATAGGCAGGATATGTTTCACTCTTTGACTGAGCTGATCAAAAAATTATTTTGGCCTCCCATAGGAACTGGGACGATGGTAGGTATAGTTCTGTCCTGTCCTTTCCCCAGATCAGCTTGTGCCTCACATGTTCCCAGTGCTGTCAAAGAAGAAATTGGAGATGTGCTGTGCAGTCAGCAGTATGTGAACAGAGACAGACGTAAGAAATGAGGCAGCTCCAGTGTTTCCCCTCCCATGTGGGGCTGCTGTGTGCAGGAAACTCTCTTGAAGGGGTTTAGTGCTGGAGTTGTGGGACCCTACCACTCCAAAGCTTTGCCCCACTGTCCAGTTCTCTGTTGTGAGCATTGACTTCTCATGCAGATTCACTGGGAAGAGCAAGGAAAAGTGTCAGTACTTCATCTCTGCTTGACATATTTCTCACACAACTGCTGAGAAGACAGCAACAGTCCCAGCCACCTCTTCTGGCACTACTATGGGCAGTTTTCCAATCATTTCCTATAGAGCCTACAAATTGCATGTGCTTCAGTCTCAGCTGTACTTGGTGTATTTCAGATGAGATCCTCAGCAAAATATTTGTGTTCTTTGCTATCTATTCTGACATAATGTCAGTCATGATCATCAACAAAAGTGTTGCAGAGTTCAGGCTGTGGAAACACCATGAGCACCACCACGATACTCATGTACCAAGAGTTTTGGAGTTTTGCTGGTGATGAAAATCTACAAATGTTGGGATTAACCAGAACTGGCACAGCTAGTGTTGGCTGAATAACTTAGAAATCTCTGGTTTTCCATCTTGAACACTTCTATAGGCAGAAAACAAGATCATGACTATATTGCCAACATGGCCCTACATTAGCAGGGGCAGCCCTTACTTTGGATTAGTGAGGTCTGTCCTCATCAGAACTGTACAAAAGTTGCTAGAATCTATCTTTGCTGTCTGTTTTAACAGTGACATGCAGTAATGGTATAACACCAGAGAGGCAACCTATAGGGTTACTAGAAAGTAACGTTACTGGGAGGTAACATGGAAAAACTCAAAAGGAGTTTCAACAGGTTTTTTCCCCACTAAAGTTTAACTGAATGCTCTACAGAGCTCTTGTGCATTTGTGTGCTCACATAGCAGCAATTGTGCTGGCTCACCCAGGAATGCAGTGATAGGCAAAGGTTGACCAAACATTAAAAGGTTTTAAAAAAACATGAAAAAGAAGTACAAAAGAGAAAGCAAAAGGTCTTTTAAAAGGTGTTGGCAGTTTTTTAATGTTTTCTGAAGTAAAAGACCCACAAATTGTAGTTTTTTAATATTATCTTGATGATGAATAACCTGCACTGTTCTCACTTTGTACAATGTTGTTCTCTTAAGCACGTGGCATTATATGCTCTGGCATACAGAAAAAATTCCCACATGAAAGTGCACACACACTCACATGCGCAGGTACCAATCTACCGCACAGCTTTCTCTTGAGATCAACCATCATCTAGAAAGCATTGAAGATGTCTTTGCAAGGATCTTGGCTTAGACAAAAATATCCCAAAATCCTCTAGCTCTTTCATTCATAAAGGAACAAAGCAGGTATTTTCCTGATCAACCCCTCAAGGAGAAACTTAAAACATCCACCATCAGTAGAGTAATGGCATTGACTTCTGTAGGCTTTAAGAGCTTGCTCAAGTCCTCCAAAGACAGTGATTCCCAAGGCAGTGCACATCTGACACGGTGGTTAACTCTGTAAAGTGAAACAGCCTGACAAAAGTAGTAGTATAAGTGATGCCCACATTATCTTCTTGCAAACTTCCTCCACACAGCATTGTATGCTACTGTTGCTACACCTTGTGCCTACATCTTAGGTGGAGACAGCTTGATGCAGGTGTGGACTGGGCAGGATAATATCATCACACATTTACCTTCACAAAATATGTGATTAGTACTTTGCAGCCTCAAAGACTGTCTTAGGAAAAGTGGGGAGTTAGGCTGGTGAGTCACAGGATCTCTCCACCTGTATTGACTTCGGCCATGATGAATTTTTTTCATAGTAACTGGTGTGGTGCAATATTTTGGATTTGTGATTAAAACAAAATGTGTTAATAACCCAAAATGTGTTAGTGACCAAAGGGATATTCTATACAAATGACACTGCTCACCAATAAATGCAGGATGAAGGAGGAGGAAGGGAGGACCTTTGAAGTTATGATATTTGTGTTTCCAAGTAGCCATTACACATTATGATGCCTGCTTTCCTGAAGAAGGCCAAATACCTGCCTGCTGATGAGAAGCAGTTGACGAATTTCTTGTTCTCTTTTACTTTGCTTTTTCTTCACCTATTAAACCATATTTTCTCACTTTTACCCTCCTGTTTCTCTCCCTTATCCTCCGTGGGGGGAGTCAATGTGCGGCTGTGTGGGACTGAGCTGCCTACCAGGGTTAAACACCACCACTATCATATCTCAAAAACATCTGAGGGGCACTGGAAAGCTCCTGACTCTGAAGACCAGTTCAATTTCTTTTCCTCCTGGATTGCTGTCTCCAGTTTTCCAGAGACCAGTGTAGAGGAGGTAAACCTTAGAAAGATGTCTTCTCTCACATCTGCTTCCTTCAGGTTTGTCTATAAAAGATTTTCCTTTCTCCAATTTCCTTTCAGGGTTCTCTGTGCCAGATTTATTAAGCTTTGCAGCTTTATAGCCACATCCAGAATATACAGTTTGGAATCCCACACTGATTGTCTGTTTAAGAAATGAAATGCCACACTATATGTAAATATCTTTTCATTTGAAAATAAAGTGCACAACTTAGAATAACGACAGTAAATACTTGCAATGACTGATAGAAAATTAGGAAAGTGGTGAAATTCAGGCATGGCTTGTTATGACTGTACATATTAAGCCGTACAAATATGTTACATGGAATATCATCTATAAAGCATGCTCGCTTCTGTTTAAACTTAAACTCTACACTGTGTGAAAGAATCTTACATGAGATAATTACTAACTGGGATAAAAGCTTGACTTTGACATTTTGAACATGCATCCTTCTAAATTCTGTTAGAGTCATTTGTAGTATCTAAGCAGCTATAAAACAGATTGGTGGCATCTCTTCTGACATATTTTATGTGTGCAAGTCCTCTGTGCTGTAAGAATAATGCTACTACTTTTGCTGTTTAATGCCTTCCTGGATCATAGCTGAAAACTTGCCCTCATCAAAAAGGACAGAAGAGCCATTGAATTTAGTTACACCAGAATTTCTTCTTATATATTTGTAAAACCTGCTTTGATTGAGGGTTCAGTGGAAGTCTGAAGATAACTGTGTTGGTGATTAATCTGTCAATTTGACTGATATTTTAAAAATATATCTGAGTAGAAGAATTTTCTTCCCCACAAGAACAGCAATATCTTCTGTGCTCTACCAGGCTTGAGTCTTGGGATCACCTTGGATAACACCCTGGAAGGTGCAATTACTGACTCATGCACTGGAGCTGGGACTCAGCTGAATCTGCACTCTGGCTTTGCAGCAGGATGATGTCTAGCCATTCCCACCCAGAAGCCACTCCAGCAAGTTCTCCAGCCTAAATGAGCTGAGGATCAAAGCAGCAAATCAGTGTAGAAGTAAATAACATGGATCAGCAGTAGTGAAGACTGAGGCACTGCTGTCGACCTTGACTAGGTCTGAGACTCATTTTCCCCACTACAAAAAAAAATTCTTTTATCCCATTTAAAGCTTTGATAATTTTGGATAAAAAAGCATAGAAGAAGCAAAAAAATCATCTTTATAGTTTATTTGATGCAGAAATGTTTTTTATCCTGAGGGCAATTTGTTGTGTCTACTGGGTTTCACTATCCTCATTGTTCCTCTGGGATCACTATTGAGAAATAAGCATAAGAAAAAAAATATTAAAAACCTATAAGTGTTTTTTCTAAATTCCATTTCAACAAATTTCAAGAGAATCTCTCAGGAAATGAAACATATGTAGCTGTCATGAGGGGCTCAGTCTGCAGTCGTTGTGTTCCATCATGAGGCTACTAAACACTGGGAGAATTTTTCTGCCTTTACATTGAAGACAAGAGACTTTACATTGCTTAACAGACTGCAAATCTGGAGCTCTGGAGTTTCCCTGTGACCAGAAGTTTCAGAGCTTATTGTCCACTTCCTGCAGAAATCCTAGATCCATAGATGTTTTCAGTAATTACTTAGCTGATGTTGCAGGTTCTCCTAAGTAAGAAAATCCACAGGCATATTTTATATTATGGAAGGTAAGTCATTACAAAACTGGCAAGAAAAGAGAGTCTTTTCTCAAGCAGCTTCAAGCCATCACAAACATCTTAGTTCACCAGGAAGTACTGATATTTGACATGTACCATTTTGATTAGAACCTCTTCTGGCTCGGAGCAGGTTTCCACTTTCAGATAGCAGGATTATTGCTGCAGGTTTAATGTCTGCCAAGTACTGCATTTGTAGGGTTCAAAAAGTAAATATTATAATTCTGCATTACTTTGCACATAGTGAAACTTGCTTTTTCAGATATCTTACAGACTCAGTCCCACAAAGAACTGAAATTTCATTGAGCTTTCCACTTTGCTCTGGAAATATATGGGGAACTGAGGTAGAAATAGGATATTTGCTATTTTCAGATGGTCGCTGTCTGATGTATTCATGCAATGTGTGTGTCAACAGATATATTTCTTAGGTCCCCTGTAAATTAATGAAAGAAAACCAAATATTTTAAGGGTCTAGTTGATTTGAACCACCCTAGATGCATGCTTAAGGATGAGGTCAGTCATTCCTTAGTTCCCTTCTGTTGTCTCAAAAGTGGCCAAAGTTAAATAGTTAAGGTGTAGATGCCTAACCATAAACATCTACATGTGGAGAGATGAATCCTCACTGTAGAGACCAGGACATCTTGTTAATCAAATTACAGAAAATCAGTGAGATGCAGATATGTGGATGATATATGCATTCTATTTAGAAGGCAGTTTCAGAACATCATCTTTCTTAACTGCTTACGTAATCATCACAATGCTATGTTTTATTGTGATCTTTTCAAACATCAATGTAAATAATTGTGAAGTAATATTTGAATGTCTCATAGCTATAGCAATTAAGTGGAGCAGAACTCTAAATTATAGAGGTACATTTACAAAAAATTACAAGAATATTCTAGAGCTTTGTCTCTGGTACAGGTTATTCCTGGATGTCATCTTATCCAATGGCATAAATACTGTTTTTATAACTGTCATGTAAAAAATCTTAGATCTGCTTATCTAAGACTTGTGTCAATTGCTTGTTTATCATAATTGACTATTACAGTAAATTCTATTTAAAATCTACTATTTCTGGAAAGCACTTAATCTTCTAAGCTTCAAAGGGTAAATAATGTCCTATAAGAAGCATCAGAGACCCCGACCCTGGTAGCAGCTTCTCAGAATCTGTTACTTGGTTTGTTTGCTTTTTTAACACCCCTATCTGAATCAGGAGGAAATAGCCTGGATCTGTAAAAAGACTCTGAGTATGACATTGAAGTGGTTTGATTCAGTCTGGCAGTTTGCATGAAGATCAACAGCACATCATAGGCTTCAGAAACCAAAGCAATCACAGCCTGCCATCTAATTTGACTCTGTGCATTTCAAATGGTCTTCTGTCCCTATACACCCCAAGACATGTCATAGTTCAGGAATGCCACATTTTCCAGTACTGTAATATCTGAACCTGATCCTCCCCTTTATCAGTACTTTTTGACTTTTTGCTGCCTCTAAGCAGTAGGCAGGGGTCTGCTGTGCATAGGTTGGCTGTTTTGCACACGGGAAATGGAGGCCACCACAATCCCTCTGCTGAAGGACAGTTCACAGTCAGCTGCCTGCAGACAGATGGACCCTCCATTCCCTCACCATGTTTTGAGGAAGAACAATGTGTCAACTTCCAATAGACTGGCATGGGGTGTGGCCACAGCTGAAGGAGCCTCTTGAAGCAGTTCGGGTTCCAGGAGCTCTCTCCGTGCAGGGCTGGAGGTCTGGAGGTTGTGCTGGCATCCAGCAGGAGAAAGCAGCTGTGCTCTCTGCTACCTGCACCTGAATACTTGGTCCTTCAACCTGTGCTTAGCTGCCTTAATGCTTTTTCGTTGTGTCCTGTGTTTCAACCAGGAATTTTTTACCTGTAAGGATAACTGGGGACATTGTATCAAATTGTTCAAATACTCAGTACAATTTTCTGTCATCCTTCAGTGACTCAATATCACATTTGTTGCATGTTCTCCAGACTCAGCTGTAAATTTAGGCCTTGGGAACCAGGGACTGAAGGGGATTTATTGCTACACCAGGCTTCTGCTCCCCAGATGATTTTCTCCCCCTTAGGGTATTGCACAAGGCCCTGACAGATGAGACCCCATCAACAGAGGATACAGCAATGCAAAATTATTGTGGGGCCTCTGGAACCTTCATCTTCTCTGTTCTGTGTCACCTGAAGTGTGCTGTCACCACAGCCTCTTTCTCACCGATTTGTCCCTTATGACTCTCTGATCTCTACATGGATACATATATGAAGTTCTTTTCAACAGCATCTACCTATCCAGCCATACATGTACTTCTTGGTTAGAAAGGGACTATATTCCACTTTTTAGTGTGGAATGCATGTAGTGAGCCTGTTCTCAGCAGAAGATGTGGGATGGTATGTGTGCATAGCCGACATTTATGCAGAGGGTGTCCACACTCTGACGGGGACCTGTTCTGGTCACTACTGAAGACGCCTGGCCAAATATGCTAAAGGAAGGCATCATTTCCAGAAATATTCAGCTCCAGATCTTAACTGACCTGGGAGTTTTACAGGCTTTTAGGATTTTCCAGTAAATAATTGGCTTCTCACATTAGTAATAAAGGTCAGTTTTATTTTACAAAGATGGCCTCTTAGTCAAATTGCCAAATCACAATGGTGTAAGAGATGCTCACCATCAATTTTCAGCGTGAGGAACGCAATGTGTTTCCCCTCAGCCTTATTCTCAGACATGACTAAATTCTGCTCTGATGTGTACTCTTCCCTCACCCTGCTCCTTTCCAATGAAACAGCCTGCTGGAGTTTACCATTTTCTGTGCTTGATGAGAACTGTCAAACAATCCTAAAATAGGCATTATTATCAACAGCCGTTATATCCAAGGCAGCTTCCTCCAGTAATGGATAAATATCCATTCTCCTTCCACCCACAGATACACACCTGTCATTAGTGACAATCACAAACCATGCAACACATTTCCGTGGGCAGGACCTTAATTATTTTCCTCAGTTTCCCCTTGCATCTCTTTAGAATAGTTGCCAGTTTAGTCAGTTATTGCTGAATTGGAAGTCTACTGATTTGGAAGGAAAGAGCTTGTTACAGGGTCTTTTAAGAGATCAGGCACACTGCAGGTGTAGAGTTAAAATTGATGGCATCTGCGCTGAGGTGTGCAGTAGCTGCGGCAGCTGTGACAGATGTAGTGCAGCTGCAGATTACATAGCAGTGCAGTCAACCTGTGCCACGTGTCCAGGGTGTGTGTCATCCTCAGCAGCTTTATCTGTGCAGAGAAAAAGGCCTGATGCTAAGCCTGTCCTAGCAGTTCCTTAAAACCTACAGGACTGAGAACCACCCCTAAGGTAATAGTTTCTAGCAAGGTCTAATTACATTACAAGGAAGGAAGAAACCCCACAACACATCTTTAATATTTAGAAGTTGCCTTCAACTTGTCTGAGCACAGTGACTTCAGTGGTTTTCTGGCCTGGCATATTTTCTCTAGAGCTCATTACAAAGTGGGGCTGGGTCATCAGCAAAGACGTGGCTTTATGTAAGGACTTGAAAGAAGGGAGGGCAGAGGGCTTGCAAGCCAGCTCAAGGAAGGCACTCAATGCTAAGGGACCACTGAAGAATAAGCTGTAGAGACAGTTGCAAAAGAATTTATCACATAAAAATATGTGTGATGCTACACAGAGCGTGTGTATGTAATATTCATAAGACTGTCTTTTAGATGCACTCTTCCTCTAGATTTTGAAGCTGTCTGAAATCTGCCGAGTTTCAAACCACTTAAATATAATAAAGCCTGCACTGATTATATCATGATTGCTGACATTTGGTGTCTGTCAGTCTGAAATAACTTTTCCTCCTTGCTATAATTTCCTCTAAGAAGCAAAGCAGAGTCAGTGATTTTCCACAAAATGTTCTCCAAACAGCTCCTGCCTGAATGTCTTGGTGGTTTATTTCTGTGGTCAAACCCTACTGCCCACAAGCTTTTATTTTCTTCCCACTTTTCATGCATTTGTTTGTCTGGTACTTCTGTGTCTGATGTTCTTAACTGACAAACTGCAGTGCTACCTGTGTATAAAAGAATGTTATTAAAAATCTTAAAAAGATCCTATTAATATTTTATTAGCATTTCTTTTCTTGCTGAGACTGAATGACAGCTTACCCAAGATAGCTGATTTTAATTATTTTTTTCAACCTGTATTCCTCTTGTCACTGTCTCCTCCAGCATCAATCCAGTCAGATGTTTTTCTTTATTATTACCATAAGGCCTCAACAGCCTATAATTACTCTAAAGAATTTCTTATCTTTTATTTCTGAAGCATAGATTTTCCCTTCTTTTCATTTTCTTTTTTTTTAATATATTTTGGTAAGATCTGTAATTAACTTTGCAGCTGTTGATAGTCTGCTCGAGTCTGTAACTATTACACTTCATGTAGCTTTTTTCTGTCCCCCCCGCCCTTTGTCTGTGTGACTACGGGTGAAGGGCTGGTTACAGTAATGATATTCCTGCCTTCAAGCCGCGAAAAAAATGTGTGCAAAAAATTCTTTTCGGAATTGCTTTGAAAAATCCATTTTTGATGTTAAGATGATTAAAATCCTTCTCTTAATAGCACAGAGTGCTTATTTCCAGACATTTTCAACCTGCAGTTTCCTTGCATTTGCCAAGGATGGGCGATGCAGAGGAGATGGCTGCATGGTGGTGTCTGCTTGGCAGCCTCGGTTCCCCAAGAAGGGAAACAGCAGGAGCCCTACACCAAAATGTTGTCTGGTAGGGGACCACGCCTTTACTGACACTCATCAAATGCACATAATTGCACAGATCACATGGCTACACTGCTTTCACTGGAAATTACTCTGCCTTCTACTTGAGAAAGGGAATTACAAGAAATAGGAGTGGAACTGTTTCAGCTCTGTGATGAAAAATACATAAGGCTACTCTCATGATACACTGCCTTGTCATTAAATAAAAGGCTTCTTTCAGGATACTGTATTTCTGAGAATTATGATTTGTAAGTAGAGTAAATTCAGATGCAAAATTTCCACGATAATTGTCCTTTCTTATATTTTTACAGAAGTATGCTTGTCTTGGGAAGACTGATTGACATCACCATGCTTGCAACATCCCCAAGAGATTTCTTTTTGAAAAGAAGTAAACCACACCCAAACAGAACATGAAAGAAACAAATTTACTGAAGGCATTGTTTCAGCATTTTAAGACTTCAATTTAACCTTTTCCATGGACTACTGAAAGTTTGTCCTCCAGTGATGGAGAAAGTAGGTAAAAGTTGTTATAGACAGATCTCTAGTGTCAGCACTCTCCTTGAAGTCTTCTACAATGACCTCCATCATGACATGCAGAGACCACCTATTTTATGAGTCAAAGATCATTCAGACCTTTCAAAACCTCAAGTGTGAATTCCTAAAAAGAGATTATGGATTTTGAATTCATGCATGTCATGATTTTAAGATGTAGCCCACAACATAAGGACAGAACTGAAACTCCACTTTTAATTTCTCCTTGTGTAATATACAAAGAATATGCAGCTCTTTGTGTGTTGATTGCTTCCTAACATTTAGAGCTTATGATAAAAAAAAAGACACAATGTAAAAGACATTCTTAAAAGCAGTTGTCATACTACAATATAATAATAAGAAGAATAATCTAATTCTTTATTTGTTTCACTGTTTTGGTTTCAATATCTTTTAAGCGCTCTTGGTAAGGAAAATCAGAACCGGGAGAAATTAGAGCAAGGGACAGAAGTCACCCTAGTTTACCTTTAGCTGTTTAGCTTCAGTGGAAGGTGGTGGCCTGAGTTTACCCTACTGCTGCTAAGGAGAAAAGGGCCCTTTTAAGGAGCAGTTCATCCTGTCCTAAGATACATATCCAAAAGTGATGAGCAAATTTGTTTTCTCCAAGGTTTCATCTGTGCATCTTGTATAAGAAGCACAGATTAAACACTTTTTAGCAGATAATTTTACATGTGGCGAACCTGTCCCATGCAAATAAGTGAGAAGCTGTGTTGAAATTTAGTTGGACTGTCAGTGCCCAAGTACTTATGTCACTGATATTTATATATTCCTGAGACAAAAATAGACATAAAGATCTCTCAGTGAACATCTGTGAAGTCCTTTGAAAAGTGTCTTAAACAGAAAAATACCCCCAAAATAAAAATAACCAAATGTTGCAAAAAAGTTCTTTTAAAATTGTTATAAAAAGCAGACAGAGCAAAATCCAAGAGCTCTGTTTTAAACACAGCAGCTCTCTGAGCATCATTTGCTGTACTCAGCAGTTTGTTTCAATGCACACAGTCTTTGGGACTATAAAATAAAAGAGTAATATGAAAAATCCCATCATATGTTACTTTTCAACGTGTGTCAGGCAGCAAATTCATTAGTCTGGTACTTCCTTACTGTATCCTAGGAAACAGGAGTCAGTCAGAAATCCAACTGTATTCAGGATCATGATAACCTGCAGTGGAGATAAAAATTTCTTCTACCTCAGTACAGACCTAAGTCTACACCACACTTCTTTGGCTGTTTCTGCTCTACTAACAAATTTATCTACTCTCTCCCTCTCACTTGGTTTCTTTCCATAGATCTTATCAAATTCCAGGACGTGCTGTGGCAGTCAAATATTTGAATTCTCCCCTTCAGGCTGGACCCACACTGAGTGTGAAACCATGATGTTCAGTCATTGCATTTTCTGGTATCAGGCAACTCTCCAATCTGTAGCAATGGCATGTAATGAACAGTGTCCTTGAAAATAAAGGACCTTGTTCTTGTCAGCTAACAAGAATTAACTTCTTAAAGAAAAATGCAACAAGACAAGGAATTCCAAATGGCAACTGGCATGTATTTATGTCTTGCCAGATTCCTTCCATATTACCCTGGTTATTAGTCCAAGTACCTCTAGCTCTCCTCTCCCAAAATGTTGCCTGTCAGAAAAGATATTTTTTCCATTCAGGCAGGCTTCTTTTCTTTGCCTGTGCTGAAAAACTTTATCTGCTAGTTTCCAGAACAGCTGACATCAGTGAAAAAATATTCAAAATGAATAGTTTCGCGATTGTCAGAAAAACAGGTATAGCCAATGAAATTATCAGGTAGCAGGTTGAAAATGAAACAAAGGAAGTATTTTTTCTCAGTGTATGATTAAATTGTGGAACTCATTACCAGAAGTTGTGGTGAAAGACCAAAGAATAAATATTTTTAAGAAGAAACTGTGCAAATTTATAGAGGATAATTTCACAGGAGGCTACTGAATGCGAGAGCCAGATGTGAACTTTAATAAAGCACTATTGCCAACAGCCAACAGCAGCTTTCTTGGAGCGGGTGGGTTCTAGTTCTGGCTCAGCATTGCTGGTCCCACTTTCTTGAATCCATCTAGTGTTTGATGAAATATGGCTATCCTGAGATATTATTTTCCATCTATTTTTCCAGACAGATGTTAAGTGGGTCTAAACCTATGCAGAAAGAACATCATATGTACCATGTGTATCAGTACCAGTTTTGTTTCAATCCACCAGTTCTCCTTTTTTTTTTTTTGGTAATTTTATAGTCCATTCATTGAAGTCTTTACATACAAGCTCTAGCCCAAACCAATTCAAATGATTATTTGCAAGGTATGTCAGTAAATATACAAACAATACTTTGAGGTCTCATGTTTGGAAGGAAGACACACCTCCTTTATTTACCAAGATTACAGAAAATATATTCAAATTAATATTAATTGCAACAAAAAAATCACAGTTTGTACTGATACAGTGATCAGTTTCAAAGAATCAGAGATGGAAAAGATCAATTAAATTTTTGGCTTTGAGGCAGGATCCTTGATGTTCATTTTCCATTGTTTCAACCATTTCTACTGGTGAACTGCTTTGCATGCAGAAAATGAAATGTGAATAAAAAAATTAAGTGCTTGAATCTGTTACTACACACACATTACAACATGAGTTTTTAGTGGGTTTAGAAATATTAGTTTTATCTTGTTTGGCAGGAGAATTCTTTGGAAAAGATGAAGAGTGGATGGAGACAGCTCAGTCTGCTGAGCCAAGAACTTCATTTTCTTGACTCCAACATTCAGAGCCATAAGGAGATTTAGTACACTGTCTGAAAACACACCGTTGTCCAATTTTGCCATCACCAGAACCCCAATGGAAGTAAAATTCATATTAATTACATACTGATTACAATGCTGACTCACTACAATCAAGTATTCCTCTACGTGGCTTTTGTAAATATGTCATTACACTTTTTGATCATTCCTAACTATTCCAGGTTTTCTTTTAAAAGGAAACATTTGATAAAAAAATAGCTCCCAAGGCAGTTTCTATATCTTACATATTATCATTACTAATGTTGTTGTTAACCACAAAAGCCCAGAGTCCCATCTTTTGGGATTTCTAATCCGTCTCAGGAAAGACAAAATCACATTCACTGTCCTAAAGATATTGCAAACTGGTGTGAAATGCAAAAATTTGAGACAGACTGAGTCCATAAAATAAAGATGAGTTTGCAAGGTGGTGGAGAAGGACAGCAGCAAAAACATAATCCTGTAGTTACATACATTAATTTTGCATGCAAAAATTTTGATGGTTCAAATAATACAGGTTTTTTGTTTTATTTCAGCTTTGTTTGTGGGGGTTTTGTGTGTTTTAATAAATCAGTAAATGCTTCTTGTCTCTAGGGGATGTTCTGCTTTAGTGCATTGGTGAGCCTGGGGTAGACACAGCAGATGCAATGAGTTCTTGGGGAATCCAACCTGAGCAATGGACTTCTGGATTAGATCTATGATTAGATCTTTTCTTTAAAATAAAGCTACATTTGTTCAGTTTCACTCATCCATCTGGATAGATTGAAAATAACTACTTCGGCTTCTAAGTGTCTTGTTATAATTCTAAGTGTCTCAGAACTGCCACTCTATTTTAAGCCTCCTTTAAAAAATTAATTTGGTGTTCATTAAAGGCTTCTTTCTCCAAGCCTCCTCAGTGAAATGCTATTGTCTGGCTACTTTTGGAAAGTCAAGGATCATGACAGAGCTCTTACCCTGCCTTCTGGAATTTCAGCCATTTTACCTAACAGTGAGAAAAGAAGTAGGAGATCAGCTGTCACACTGCTCTTTTGTTTTCTATTCTTGCTGACACAGGAAGATAGACTCTGGTTTTGTACACTTAGATTGACATCCAACATGTCTTGCAAGAAAATAATTATTCTGATTTTATCTTGACTTAAACAAACCCAGAATTTGGAAAGATAGATGTTATTTTTGTTTGTGTTTGTTTTTTACAAGTTGACATGGGTTTTGGTCACATGACCACTACAGTTTTATTATTGTTCAGTCACATGATTTTCAGATTTCAAGTTTATCATCCTATTTCTGCAAAATAATAGTTTTTCTTGTCTCTTTCAGCAGTGTTGGAGCAGTTCCACTAAAGTCTTCTCCATGCCAGGAAGAAATTTCTTGCCATCAGAACTAAACACATGAGAAAATAAAGGCAAATTTGACCAGATATTATTTCAGGGAATCACAATAGAAGGACTTAATATATTTTATGTTTTGCTTTACTGAGTTGCAGTGATTTTCACTCTTTTTCAACTAACTTTTTTTTTTTTTTTAAGCATGAATCCCTGGAAAAAAAATGTAAGCTTTCTGATAATGTCCTTTTTTTATTCCTTAGTTACCTCTTACATTTCTCAAGAAATCAGTCTCAGACTGCTGGTAGAACACTCATAGAAAATTACTTTGCTGTAAGAAAGAGAAGCTTCTATGGCAATGTGTTGCTGTTTGAGAATTTCACTTTTTTTGTCTTAAGTCATCCTCTAATCCCTGTTTCCACATGCTTAGTATTTCAATGGAACCCTCTCCTGGCTTCATGGACACTCCCACTTGTGCTACTCCTCATTTGAACATGATCAGGTTCCCACAAGCTCCTCTTCACAGGAGTGCTGGTGTGTGACATGGCAAGGGCAGAAGTCTCATGCTCCCTACTCTGGACTGAAAAGCAAGAAGGGACAAAGCCAAAGGAGGATGGAGCTGGGAGTGCTGTAACATGCTCAGTTTGAGCACTTCAGCTGGGCTCCTCAATGATATGTTCACAGTTCATCCCCAGGCTCTTTCAGTCTTTCTTACATTTTCTCAGCAGAGCCATGGTGACAGCAGTCTTTTTTTTAATGTGGATCTTTGCCCACTCAGTGCTCGACTGAAGTACTTAATATTTTTCATCTGAAATCTTGTATCAATACTTTTAGTGGTTTGTGGATTCCAGTTAATTCCTCTTTTTTTTCCTTTTCTCCCAAGAAGCCATCAAAAGATAAAAAACCCAAACCCAAACAACAGAGAGAAGGAAAAAAACTTTACTCTAAACATGTGTTACACATGATAGTAACAGCTGCAGCCCTGTTGACAATATAATACCACTGCAATCCCCAGGATATAACTCAGATACTGAATTTCAGGCTGCAGAAGAATGGCGCTTGAGGGTTCTTGAAAAGAATTATGTTTGGAAGGGAAAAGAAAGATTAAGTAAAACAGAGGAAGTATGCTGGTGGTCCAGTGCAGAAACCACAAATAAAAATTGTTAAAAGAGAGAAAAGTTAGTACACCCACAATAAACACATTGAGCTGATATGTACATTTTCCCCACTATAATCATAAGTTTCAGGGTTTGTTTGTTTTTAGTGCTATTAGGGACTGAAGCACATGGTGAAGGCTGCTGCTTTTGTATTGATATGATGTTAACAAGAGCTGAACACATGCTAATAGAGCAATGGTAGGAATAAAAATAATATCAATGATGAAACAGAAGGATATTGAGAAAAAAGATCCTTCTTTCCTATTTCTCTTCCTTTACAATGAGCAAATATCGACATCAGTTGTGAGACAACTTTTAATCCTTTTTTTCTTCTTTAGTTTCAGTGATGTTTACCTTCAGAAAAAATTAATTGCAAATCATACCTACTGCAAGAAAGAAAAACATAGACCTTGTTCCGGTTTCTACTGTGAATGAAAGTTTCTACTTTACTAATAGTTTCTCCCCCAAGAAAAAAAAAATTAAAATCATTTGTTTACAGTATGATATCTGTTTCTTCACTTCTCCTAAACCCGTTAGTTTTATGGCATAAACAGTTCTTAAGGAAGATAAGAAATTCTGCATTAACTCCTTGTCCCTAGCAATGTCTGCTATGTTCAGTCTTCTGGTTACACTTGCATTGGAAGAAGCTGCAGAACAGCAGAGCCCTGTCTGGGAGCCAATGCCTGTGTCCACACTGCAGAGCAAGCACCAGCTGAAGGCTCTTTGTGTTACCTACCTCCTGGGCCAACCCCCAGGGCTGACTCACAGCCCCAAGGGAAAAGTTCCAGTGCAGTCTATTCCCCATAGAGCGCTTTAAGTGACACCTCCTTATCCTGCATGTGTGCCCTGGAATTCTGTGCTTTGTCTGATGGCAGCTCTATCACCTGCTCATCACCTGGTCTGAATTCCCCCTTAGAACGTTTCCATTTACCTACCAAAGCACAGACAGAGAGTCTGGAAATTTTTGTTCAGCCTTCCTACACAGGAGATGCAGCACATCTGGTAGGATTTGTATCAGCCTAAATTTGAACTCTTACAAAGGAATGAGCTCATAGCAGTAGGCTCTTGTGGGAGCTACTCTTGTGGAGAGAAACAACCAGTTGTAGAGCATCAACTCATTTAACCTACTTTGGTGTCTAGTTTAAGACTAAGTAAATCACATAATGGAAATAATGGACCTTGAAGATACTGTAAGAAGGTTTGTCCAGTCACTAACACCACCACTGTAGGTTCCATCATTGGCCAGATGGTTCTATACAGGAAGCTGGGCTTCAGGAGGTACTCAGAATTTATTTCTTCACGAAATGTAGATGTTGAGATTTACCTCCCAGTTTAAGCAACAGAAGTAAAAACACAGAGGTAGGCTTAGCAATGTAATGTCTCTGTGCAGGGCTCATTGCTGTCCCATCAGAGAGGATAGGCTTTCCACAGCAAGTGACAACAGGATCCAGAATGGCTCCAGGAAAGAAAGCAAGTGACTGATATTCACTTGTGCTTGTGAAAATACTAAAGCAAGATTGCATGTGACAGAAAATCAGGACCTCAGAGTTAAGCACTGAGTTGAGTGCATCCAGATATCATTGACTGTCAGACCACCCCATATTTGAAAATATTTTTCGTATGTCATTATACATAGATCTCCCTCACTGCTCATTTAAGTTCCATGGAACAATCAAAAGTGTGAAAGAGAATAAAGGGAAGGAAAAAATTCACTGGAGGTTTCTACTTTTCCACTGTTCCATAAAGTCATAATATGGGTTAATTTGTCTCTAAAACAAGAGTACCAGAGTAAGAAAGGAGCACCTAAACATACCTACAATCTCTCCTGCAGTAATGGTTGAACAAAGTCTGTCATATTTCACACAGAAATAGACTTTCAACACTCACATCACCAGTTCCTAAATTTTAACTGAAGGACAGGTGTGGACAGCTGAATTGGGCTAACTCTCAACCTGCTATACAGACCTTTTTTTTGGATGGTGTAGACCCGATAGTTAACCACCCTGACTCAGAAAACAGTCATAAAAAATTTGATCAGTACTTGGAGATATATTTCAGAAGAAATATACAGTTTTTTTTAAAATGTGTTTGGTTGGGTTTTTTTGTTTTGTTTTGGGTTTTTTTCCCATATATCTCTTGTCATTATTCTCCTTTTCCCCCTGCTCTAGAGAATGTTGGTGAATGTTCTTACTGAAACACACTTTCTGCCCTCTTGGCCCTCTTAGAGCAATTCCAGTGGAAAATAAAATACCTGACACACACTTCTTCACATCTCAGCTAGGTCAAGCAACCTAGACAGTCATAATAAACTAAATTATTCTCTTAATCCTCAGAACTGTCGGATATCTGAAGCTGCGAAGCCTCCTTTTGTGCATGTCACGCATATAAATGGATAATTTTTAAAATCTAAATGGATAACAAGTGTAAGCAAAAATAATAATTATATAAGAAATAATAATATAACAAATTTACTCTTATTATTTTTTTTTGCTTTGACCTCCAGTCAATATTACACATCAGTATTCATTTTGATTTCATTAGTATCTGAACCTAAGCTTGGATTGAATGGACTGCAAAATCTTGCTGACACATAGTAAAATCAAACATAAATCATAGTTGGGGAAATGCTCAGGAAAACTTAAGCTTGTCTTTTAGGAAAGAAGCTTTAAAAGATTGAACTTGCTGAGACCAATAATATTCATCCCTTCTTGAATTATATTTCCTTTTTTGTCCCCTCTTTTTCCTTTTTTTCTCTTTTCATTTTTCTCTTAATATTTTTTCTCCCCCAGAACAGTTAAGTTGCAAATTTAATGTTTTTAGTCAGCTTCTGGAAATCAGTATCAGAACATTATTTACATTTTGAAGCCAAGCTGTGTCTGGAGAATTTCAATCATGTTGCTTTTATGAGATTCTACAAACCGAATGCTGAAAAGTCTTCTGTGGCACTTTCCTTTAAAGCCAAGTAGGGAGCAGAGGAGAGGAAAAAACTCAGAAAAACAGAGAGAAATTTTGCACTATAAATGCATGTTTCATTTTTCAGTATTAATTCCTCAGTGCATCTGTATTAACATGATATTGCTGCTGTAGGTTTGATTTAGAATAGCTTTATATATAAGCCATGCTCTGATACTGACTTTTATTTCACAGAATCCATGCTTAATCTGGCCTTAACGAAAAAGAAATGTTAGCAAGAAGATAGTAAGATGTACAAGCTGTTCTTCACAGCTGAGGAGAATTTCATGCCTCATACACAGTACAAAGGAGAACAAAAATTTGTGTACAGTTTAAACAAGCACGGAAATCATGAATCTGAGCTAGAAGAAATGACAAATTGGTGTCAAAAATTTAATTTAAGGAGGAAAGGTGGCAGTATCATGTTGATGGATGTAAAAGAGATACAGCAAAAAACACTATTTAGTTGTTGATTCACATAAAGTGATAATTCTAACATGAAGAATTTAGTAATAGACATAGCAGATCTGTGCCACAGCCACCCATCATCATTTGCATTATTTGAGTGAAAATAATGGCTAACAAATCAGTCAGGCAGAGACAACAGTTTGAGAACGTCCAGGTGGTTTGCCATTCCTAACAAACATTCACCCTATATTTTATTAAAGTGGTATGGCCTGCTAATGGAAAGAAGGTTAAGTTACAAACCACATTTGCTTCTTAAGTAATCTTTGCAGTCTCATTAATGTCAATAGAACTGCATGAAGAAATGAAAAGCAAAATTTGTCCTTATATATAACTCCAGGAGCATCCTATCCAGCAGCAGAGATGAAGTCCCAGCAGACATTAAAGTTGTATGTCTTTTCCTGGTAGGGCATGATTGGATGGATTCAAATTAAATCCTGCTACTCCTATTTTTTGCTGTTAGGCTGCTTGACTTTGAGGTAATTGATAAGCCTGTCTGACTACTGATATATTGAAAATGGCAGCAATATCTCAGAACGAGCTATCTTTTTTTAAAGACTGATAAAAAGTAATCACTATAAGTGGGTATGGGTAAAGGTTAGAACAATGGGAATCTCAGTGTATCTTAACAACAATAAACACAGAATCACAGTCCAATTCCTGGCACTGCACAGCACCATCCCCATGAGTCACACCATGTGCTTGAGAGCATTGTCCAAACATTTATTGAACTCTGTCAGGCTGGTGCTGGGACCACTTCCCTGGGGAGCCTGTTCCAGTGCCCAATCACCCTCTGGGGGAAGAACCTTTTTCTAATATCCAGCCTAAATCTCCCTGACACAACTTCAGGCCATTCCCTTAGGTCCTGTCCCTGGTCAGCACAGAGAAGAGATCAGTGCCTGCCCCTCCTCTTCCCCTCATGAGGAAACTGTGACTACAATGAGGTCTCCCTTCAGTCTCCTCCAGGTTCAACAGACCAAGTGACCTCACCTGCTCCTCATACAGCTTCCCCTCAAGGCCCTTCAACACTTTTGTTGTCCTCCTTTGCACACTCTCTAACAGCTTTATATCTTTCTTATATTGTGACACCCAAAAGCTGCCCCCAGGACTGGAGGTGAGGCTGCCCCAGTGCAGAGCAGAGCAGGACAATCCCCTCCCTTGCCCGGCTGTGATGCTGTGCCTGATGCCCCCCAGGACAGGGTTGGCCCTCCTGGCTGCCAGGGCACTGATGCCTCAGAGTCAGCTTGCCATCCACCAGGACTTCCAGGGCCCTTTCCATGGCAATGCTCTCCAGCGTCTCATTCCCCAGTCTGTACTTCCAAGATTTCCTTGTCCTGAGTGCAGAATTCAGCACTTGCCATTATTAAACCTCTTATGGTTGATTAATGCTCAGCCCTCTAATTTATCGGGGTGTCTCAGCAGTCTCTCTGCATCTTCAGTCAAAAAATTGCACAAACATGAATTAGTCAACCATTGCAGTCATGTTCAAATGTGTTCGTCTTTTTCATAGTTGAGAAAAGCAGAATACAAACAGGCCCTATATTATACTCAGCATTGCATCACCTAAGGGCATGTAGTGATAGGACAAGGGCTTCAAACTGAGAGAGGATGGGCTTGAATACAAGGAAGAAATTCTTTAATGTGAGGGTGGTAAGGCTGGAACTGAAACAGGTTGCCCAGAGAAATTGTGGATGCCCCATCCCTGGAAGTGTTCAAGGCCAGGCTGGATGGGTCTTTGAACAACCTGGTCTATTGGGAGGTATCTCTGCCTACAGCAGGAGGGTTGGAAAGAGGCCCCTTCCAAACAAAATCGTTTTATAATTGTTTCCACTGTTTCTAGATGAAAAGTTCTGATATTGTTCACACCCATGCTACAACAAGGCCTTTCGGTCTGGATTTTCTGCAAGTTCATCTGGAGCAGGGAAGAGAGGAGTTTATGCAGCTACACCCTTGGTCCTTTCTACCCTTCTGTACAGGTGCTTGACAGTCACAAGGTAGACTGGCAACACTACTGTCCTCCAACTTTGTTGTCTAATCTTAGACCTGTAGGTTTCTCAGTTTTCTGACTTATGACTCACCATGAAGTTCTGCCCTCGGGTACATGAAAACCATGATGCTGGCAAACAGCTCATTTAGCGCCTAGGTTGTAACACAGTCTTTCCTGCGTATGTTGCCTGTGAGGATTCCCATGGGATTGCCAAGTAAATATCTAATTCAGGTACCCGTAAACAAAGTTACAGTCTTGTTGCTGATGGCAGGAGAGAAACTCCTGGGAGGCAGGTTATGGACAACAGTGCAACATCCTGCGTGTGTCTAGGTGCTGATTCTCTTGGTAATTTTACAGATACATCTGGAGGTGAGATCCTGACCCTGGCTGCCATTTTCTGACAGTGCTGGTTGCTACCTGGCAGCATGGCCGCAATCATCCAGGCAAATTTTTCTGGAGGATGTACTCCACAAGATACATGATCACACAAGCTCATTGACACACATCTCAGCTGCCAGAACACAAGCTGTGCAGAGAGGATACATGTCACTACCCCGTTTCAAAAGAAGCAGAAGGGAATGGACTGTCATTTGGTGTTGGTAGTCCGTGATCTTCCTTTCCTGTTAGTTTTTTTCTGCGTCTTGGCCAGGAAGTTACAGAAAGAGACAACAGCCTTTCTTATGATGAGTCGATCTTTTCCCAGTCCTTGCTTTTCCAAAAGTTCCCTTGATCCACTGCTACCCCCAAATAAGATACTATCTCTTTATCCCAAAGATCAGTTTTGCCATAATGCAGCCTTGAACAGAGAAGGTAGAAGCATACGTACCTCTTTTTTCTCTTCTCTTCTGTCAACAAGATGCCTATTTAGCACAGTGGTGAGAAGGAGAAAGTCTTTCTTTAAATTAGGGTCAGGCTGATCACATATCTATTTTTACATCAGACTGGCTTCTCACCTAAATTATCTCTTACATATGTATTTTTAAATATATATTTTTGATGATAAACTGGTCCTCCATATGCCCATCAGAAATTGGGGTCCTTGGATATTTTTCTCTCTCACAGACACAGTGTGGAGGATGCAGACTGTCTCGGTGTCTCAGTTTTGTTATCTAGGTAACAAAAGTATGGGAGGGTAACAAGTGCTGAAAGATTCTGACTATTCACATAAGAAATTTAACTGTTTAGCCTTAGAGAAGCTTCTCATTTTGTGTACTTGACTCAGTTACAACACCACAGATATTATAGATGAGAAAGACTCATTTATAAGTCTCACAAGAATAATGGATGCTTTAAAGATATATCATTGTTTATTGCACAGATGGGTGCGGGAAGAGAGATGTGAATTCATGTATTTATTTTTTTAATAGCTGTGAGAGTTGGGAGAACTAATTTACAATTTATCTGCATGGTATTTTATAGTAGGGAAATATGAGAGGAGGACACAGGAGAAACATAATTCATATTTCTGTATTTTACATGGAAGAGGAGTTGGAGAGTAAGGAAGTTTATCAATATTTCAGCGTTTGTGAGGAAGATTTCAGAAGGGCATTTCTACATCTTATACATTGTATTTGTCTACATTGTGTTTAGAAACTGTTTTGATGGCCATGAGGGTTCAAGGAATGTGCTTCTGGCTATGCTTTCTTAGCTGTGTGCAATAATTTTACTTTAGCACTGAAGAGCACTAAAGAAAGCCTTTCCGCATGTGTGGCATGAAGTGCCCTAATACAGAACGTGCCAGGATGGAATGAACACATGGAACACTTCACCACCACAAACGGTGGTAGGACACAAATGCAGGAATTATGAGAGCTGTGAAGGCTTATGTGCAGAGAGACAAAAAAAATGGGCTATGCTACAGCCATCAAACAAAGACTTGTGACACGAACAGCCCACATGAAGAAAGATAGCCCCTTCCAGAAGGTAAAGTCATTGAGCAGTACACATATGAGATGCTCTGTCTGCACTGGGGACCAGGGATTCCCTCCTGGTATGATAGCGAAGGTTTCTAAATACCTTCTATGTTTTCATGTTATGGGTGTATGAAATGACTTTTATAGGTCTGTGTCTTGGGGGTTCACTCATCATCATACAAAGGTCCTTGAGAGCTCCAGACACAGAAAGTGTAAATTAACATGAGAAACAAAAAACTGCGCTCTTTCACTCCATTTCACACGCATAACCATAAATCAGAGAGTGAGGAAAATCACTGGAGGCAGAAACCCTCATTTGGCTTTAAGTCCAGATTTCAAGTCTTTTCTGTAAATTTGTTAGTGTATCTGTCTTAGTAATATGAGCTGAGAGAAGCTGTAGAAATCCATGAGGGGAAGCTCTTCCAAAAATGTTTTATTCCTTCAGCCTTTCAGACAGCTGGTTTCTTTCTGAGGAAAAGCTGACAACTACACCAGACTCTGTTGAATTATGTATTGTACATTTGGGGAGCAAGCTGCAATATGCAATGCAGTGAGCAAAGCTTTCCATATGCATTTGTCTAAGCATAAGACACAAATCCAAGTCCAAGAGGTGATAAACCCAGTGGTTTGTGTTCCAATCAGTTATAGCTGTGCTCAAAAATAATACCTTGTAAGTGCACATTAGGGGCAATGAAGCAAAAAATTACACATGCAAATGTAACTCAAGACACTGAGCCTTGTTGCTGGGAAAGGATTCTTCTCTTTTGTAAAAGAGCACTGAAGAGGAGAGCTGTTTGCAGGGTTATTGTGCATTCTGTCTTCTGAATTATGATCCTTACTGACAAAGAGAGCAGGTGTAAGAAAGTTTGCACTCCGGTAAAAGAGTGAGGTATAACAGTGTTGTAGGACAACATTGAACAGAAATTCTTTGGCTACAAAAAAATCTTCCTAATTATGAGGATCACTATTACTCTGTAGATGGAGAAAAAGTGGAGGTTAGGCCTTGGCATTAGTAGTCATGTTCCTGACTATTAATACCAGCTGCTCTTCCAATAAGACAATATTGTACAGGTGCCGTGGTTTCACCCCAGCCATCAGCCAAGCCCCCCGTGGCCACCCACTCACAGCCATCAACAGGATCAGGGAGAGAATTGGAAGGTAAGAGCTGTAAAGTTCATGGATTGAGACAAGGACAGTTTAATAGGGAAAGCAAAAGCCACTCACACAAGCAAAACAAAACAAGGAATTAATTTACTGCTTCCCAAGGACAGGCAGGTGTTCAGCCATCTCCAGTAGAGCAGGGCCCCATCACGTGTAATGCTGACTTGGGAAGACAAATACCATCACTCTAAAAATCCACACGCACACTTTTTTCCTTCTTTACCCCAGTTTATGTACTGAGGATGATGTCATATGGTCTAGAATGTCCCTTTAGTCATCTTGGGTCACCCGTCCTGTCTGTATCTACTCCCAACTCCCCATGCACCCCCAAATTACCTGCCAGGATGGGAGTACAGAAAACAGAAAAGGCCTTGGCTCCTGTGTGAGCCCTGTTCAGCAATAACAAAAACATCTCTATATAATCAACTCTGTATTCAGCACAAATAAAAAACACAGCCCCATACATACACAGTCCCAGCCACCGGTAAAAAACTTAACTCTACCCCAGCCAAAACCAGCACAACAGGTTTTAGGTTCGATGTCAGATCCCCAAGAAATGGCTAAAAGAAGAAGAAACGTTTATGCAACCTCCCCAGTCCACCTGAATGACAACCCAAACACTTGGTAAATTGCAAAGCGAAGCACAATAGATTTGACAAAGCTGTTGGGAGAGTAGAACACCTCTGCAAGCCTCAGGATCCTTCATTTACGCAAACAGATTCACAGTGCATTGCTCCCATACCTTACCATGAAGACAGCATGGTTCCCTGACATGAAACATCTGGCCCTGAACTTCCTGACTCTAATTAGCATTCTACTTCCACTAGCTATTTTCCCTCACCTAGAGCATTTCTGAAATAATTTGCTACTGCTCAGTGGTAAATGTGGGTCCTTAATACTTATAAAGGTGCCCAGTAAATTCAGCCGCTGGATATTCCTCTGAAAGGTGTTGTTCAGGTTAAGCATCTGCTCTGTAGGTGGTTAATTAGCAATAAACAAGTTGTCTTCTGCATGCTAACAGCAATAATAAGTTAACACATTTCCAGAAAAAACAAAAAAACCCCACCAGACTACTTCTTAATAGAAATTGTTCAATATTAGGAATTTATTATTACCAAAATCTTCAGATGTGTGTAACACTGATGTCTCAGAATGCCTGTGGGCTCTGCCCTGAGGAGCAGACCACAAACCTAGGGTTTTGTTATTGACAGAAGCTGTCTGTATTCATTGAATTAAGAACACAGCTGACTCCCCCAAGAAAGGCAAAAAGACAGTGGATGATTGACAACAAGTTGGGAAAATGGTCCAAAACATGGGTGAAATGTGACAAAAGCATTGAAATGAGAGGGAGGAAGACTGACAACAGAAGAAGAGATGAGATACTGAGGAGACTGAGACCATGAAAGGACAAGTCTAAGTGGATTCTGCTCTTGTGGATTATGGATGAAATGCTGACCCAGAAATATTAAAATTGTAGAGTTGTAGAATTATTTTAGTTGAAAAATATCTTCAAGATTATCAATTGCAACCACTAACCCAACACAGCCAAGTCCACCACTAATCCGTGTCCCTAAGTGCCGCATGTCTGTTACATATCTCCAGGGATGGTGGCTCTACCACTCTCTGGGCAGCCTGTTCCATGCTTGACAACACTTTCTGTAAAGAAATGTTTCCTTATCCTATCTAAAATGACACTACTTAATTTATTTTCTATTTTTACCCTTTTTTGACATTATTTTTGGAAGTGAATACCTATTAATGTAGAGGAGTTTTGGCACAAGGATAAGAAAGATTTGGAAGGCTGGCAGCCTCGGATGGCACATTTAAATTCTGCAGAAAGATAAGAGTCAGTAGCAGGAAGGCAATCTGGCTGTAATCACCTCTACTGCCATGCAGCTGTTACCTGAATAGGGTTTCACATGTGAGGATAAAAGTTACTAAATCTGACAAATGGACAGGAATATCAAAATAGCAGATGCATACTTCCAAATTTCTCTGGTTTTTTTCTCTTACAGAGAGAAAATTTGGAAGGGGTCGTTTTAGGATCTATGGGACAGCTCATGCAGATTGAGCAGGCTGTATGGGATTACACCAGAGAAATCACACCTTGAAGAACTGGCACATGAACAGTGAATGATCCTGACTGGGTTAATGACATTCCAGTAGGGAGAAGAAAATAGATGTAAAATTCCACTAGATGGAATAGCTGAAGCAAATATTAACAGGCTGTGTGTGGAAAGATAAGTTTTGGGCCAACACATCCTATTATCTACTTTACTTGGAAGAGGAGCAGAAACAATCAAAATACACATTCCTGCTCATGCTTGGGAACAAGCAGAAAGAGTACTTTTATGAAGTCTTCCTGTGTTAAAGAGAACGTTTTTACCTAGGATTGTCCAGATTTAGGCCCAAGTAACTAAAATAGAATTTTAGTTATTTGATAACATAGTAGTATTAGTAGAAATGGTTTTATAGATATATTAACTGAGATAAAAAAAAATGCTTCAGATTGAATAACTGTTTCATTAGTGAGTTATTTAAAGTACTAATAGGCAAATATTCTGTTTTGCTGTGAATTAGTTAGCTACATGAGATTATTTTGCAATGGTGAAATTAGGTCCAAACATCTCTCCAGTCAGAGTGGAGTGACAGAGTAGAAATGTCCTCCATCATCAAGAACGTTTATCAAAATCATCTATTTTTGTCATGTGGAATGTCAAGTAGACCTGGCAGGATAAGAGCTTTGTTGACAGGGGCCTCATGATTACACTGTGCAAAAATGCAGCAAAGGTGGACTACAAAGGCGGAATTTAGAAACGTTGCAGGGTTGTGTGAGAATGGTGTCAGAAGAGTAAAATCCCAGCTGAAGATAAGACTTCTAAGGGCTACTGAGGGCATCAAGAGCTTCTATCGCTGTGTTAGTAACAAAATGAGGAACAAGGGAAATGTGGGACTGTTGCTGAACGGAGCAGGGTGGAAGTGGACACAAAGTACTTTGGGATGAGAGGAATAGCCCTTGAGTTAGGATGAGAAGAAATGGCCTCAAGTTCTGCGACGAGAAGTTTTGATTGGATATTAGGAAAAACTTTCTTCACTGAAGGGGTTATTGGAACAGGCTGCCCAGGGAAATGGTTGAGTCATCATCCCTGGTGGTATTTAAACTTGTAGATGTGACACTTGGGGACACAGTTTATTGGTGGACTTGGCGGTGCTGGGTTAACAGTTGAACTTAGTGATCTTAGAGGTCTTTTCCAAGCTAAACAATTCTATGGTTCTGTGATTCTATTTTTAAAGCTCTTCAGTTTCAAAACGCAAACACTGTTTTCAATATTTGTGAAAAACTGAAACAAAGTATCTTACTGAAAGGAGAGCTCTTTTTCTTGAAAGCATTTATACAAAACATTCCAATATCTTCAAAATTTTCTTCTGTTCTCTTTTTTCTTAAAAATGTTTACAAAAATAGAATATTGATTACTAGATGTTGATGAGCAGCTGCTACTTACTCCACAACTACTTTTTTCTCAGTTTATTACATTTGAAAACATTTTATCCTGCTCGAGGGCAAAGCCCAGATGTATGAGAACTGTGTCAGGGTCTTGAGTCTCAGGGATAACTTCAGGAAGATAATACCATGGTCACCACAGGATTGTCTGGGAAAACACAGAGAATTCCTTTCACCAGTTCCCACCTCCTCCTGAAAGCCTCCCACTTTCCACCTTTTGTTGCTGGCATTTTTGACACAACATCATTCTGGAAATTGGAAACCAAGGCTCTCATGGTCAAGCAATATGTCTAACTCCTTTGTGCACCTGGTCAATAGTCTCTTGTATCGCTGAACTCAGGGCACAGATGGTTTACATAGCTGAAAGACCCACCACACTCCTACTGCAATATGATCCACAACCAGGATTTGGTTCCTTAGGCAGACGACATTAATTTTAATTTGGCAGGATGACTGAAACACCCTAATGAATTTCAAAGGTCCATTAAAATCTACGCAGAGAATATAAATTTTTTCTGAATATTTGTGAAAATGAAAAAACTTTCGGAACACCAATGTGTATGTGCTCCATAACTTTTATAGACAAAGCTTTTGTTACATCATGGCAGTTTTTCTCAAGTCTGCATTTCCCGGATATCATTAGAATTTTAGAGTCAATAAAAGATGTGAGACTTACTGCAAAGCATTAAGTCACATTTATTCCATTGTTCTTAGAAGCTGACCTGGTGGAGAGGCATTTCCAATAACACTCAAATCTGAACCCAACTCCCAGTTTCATCACTGAAAGTCATATAAGTATATTAAATGTGTAAATGTCTTCCTGACCCAATTACACCTAATGGAATATACATAATAAAAATTAATGTCACCATCTTTTGAGTGATGCACTCAGAATGCTTGAAAATTGACCTCTAGTGCATTCATTCATTTTCAAGACTTTTGCCTACTTCTGTAACTTTTGCCTTTGTGAATTAGAGCAATCTATTATCAGTGGTTAAGCAGCATTCTTCTGCAGTGTCTAAATGAGTAATAAGGAGATAGGACAATTGCACTACAAGCAAGGCTGTCATATCAACTTCAGTAAGCGGTCTGAAACTGTCCACTTGATGCTTGCCAGGGCTGAAGATTGCTTAGATGAAGGCAAATTGCCTTGAAACAAACCAAAAATTAGCATTGAGGACTTGTTTTAGGTGTTGCTGCTTTTTCCACCTGTGTGTCAGAACTTATGTCAGGCTTTTGAGGAGCAGCAGCACTAGCCACAATGATTTCCAAGCTGATATCTGAACTTCCATTGCATGGGCAAAAGTCAGTCTGGACAAAGACACAGAATACAGACAGGACTTGTAAAATGTGAACTCAAGTCTTCCTGCGTTACCACTGTGACAGGGATGATAACTTCGGCAAATTGTGAAACAATTAGATGGAGATGTAAACCACTGCAGAGAAATTTTCAGAAGCCTGTCTAACAGACTCCTAAATTATTTCTCTCCATATAGGAAACTGCCAGCTGCCAGCTGAAAAAGGACATTTCCAATTTCTCCAGCCACCAACACTTGCAGTGCTGTGGCTCAGCTCCTTGGCTGTTCACCTTTACCCTCACTGATCTGCAGGAGCACAGACACTGAGAACTCTAACCAGGCAATGCAGCCCAGTGTGCCCAGTTTCAGACATAGATTTCCCTGCAATGATTTTGCAATCAGTTTTGTCTGACATGTATACCTTTACAGTTAACTTCAGCAATACCATGCTTCCCCTGAAGAAAAGCATTCTGAATGAGTAAATGTTAATAACTTATTATTATATAATTATTTTATTGTTTTTATATATTTTTGTGTATTAGTTAAAAGCAATTTTCTCTTCAAATTATTGATGCTGGGGTTTTCTTAAGACAAGTAGAATTTGATTTTATTTACAGTCAAACAGTGTATAGTTTAATCCACTCAAGTTTTCTGAGATATTGCAGGGTGACTTGCAGGATAGAAGTTCACTGCTCCAAGTCATTTTTCTGTTTTACTTTCTTTTTCTCTCACTCTCTTTCCATCCCAATTCTGGTATTTAGCCATCATATCCCATTAATAGCTTCAGAACATTCACTCTGTTAAAGATACGCAGATGTTGATACTGATGTTTCTGAAGTCAAGATTCAAAATTATTCTTATGAGAAGCATTCTTGAAGCCGATGAGTATTGCAGTTTTTGCAGAAAATTTCCATGACTTGATGTCCATCTTGGGTAATTATCATAACCACCTACTTTTTTACAGGTGTTTCATGTTTTTCAAATAATAAGCTGGAATCCATACAACATATGCTGATGTTTTTCAGGCAATTAACATAATTTGTGGCTCTCATTGTGACCTACTTTTTTACATGTAGCCAACATTTGGTAACAGTTAAGAGTGTATTTATATACACAAATAACATCCCTTGTTACAGGATATTTTCCTAACCATAAAGTGTGGGCAAATCTAGACCTGAGCACCCATCATCTCTCATCCAGAAGCTGAGCTGCTGAACCTGGAATGGAAAATACATGGCTGTAGAAAAAAAGACAAACAAACCCCAGCCCGGCTACACAAATTAGCAGCAAGATCGGTAAAATGGAAGGAGACCTGAATCTCCAAATGCTACACCTTGAAGTATTTCCATTTGTTGGTTGCTGATTATGTAATGAGAGTGCAGTGGCCAGGAAGAAAGAAACAGAAGTTTATAGCTATTATACTTATTTAGTGGATTTATGATCAGCATCAATGGCGTGTACAGTGAAAATTTTGAGAGCTAACTTTATTTCTCATTGCAGCTATGAAATCTGGGTGAAAGGGACTAAGAAGTTAAAATGTAAGTTTTTTCAGAATCAGACAACTACTTAGTTTCTTTCAGATAAGGGTGCTCTCTGCATTAACTGCTAGTCAAAACAAATTTTCCTCTGCTTTAGGGGTAAGCCTGTGATCTCTTTTCTTTCTCTCTCTTAAGCATTTTTAAGTACCTATTAGCAGTGCTTGATTAATCGACTCTTATTTCAGTACCATTGCAGAATCCTCACAGTCTGTCCAAGAATAAGACGCTATAAATTCTGCTTCTCAAAAAAGAAAAAAATGCACTCCAAAATATGTTACTTTTCAATTTCAGATACATCACTGTTTATTCTTTTAAAAATATTGATTAACTAATAACAAAACTTGCCAGATGGTTACCCATTCATGAAAATCTCAGAGTACAAAAGACAATCAAAGTAAAGTCTCAGGTGAAAACAGCCATCGAAGTTTAAGAATAAGAGGAACACAATCTTTAAAATCCTAATAGAGCTGTAGATGAGGTGTAAAAAGTCAAAACTAAGAAACTGAAAAACAGGTGATGCCAAAAGCAGAGATGGAAGCTGGGTGAGATTTCATGCAGTGGCCCAAGCATCGTATGCATGGCTTACATGGTAGTGGTGTTTTGCAGCAGTGGCAAGAAACCATTAAATATACTGTAGCTTTTGTTTCCCCCTACAAAGTACATAGGATTAACATGAATATGAATATACGTCATCCTAAATATTAATTTAAAAATTGCTGCTTATTGGCCGTGCTGGCACACATCTTATGATATGCAATTGTCAGTGCATGAGCAAGTGGCTAAGAGCTCACTTCAGCCAGTGCTCCTCCAGAGCTTCCTCTGCCTTTCCTTTTCCGCTGCTGAAGTGAAGGGTGTGTTTTACCAGCACTTATACACTTATCAGCAGATGTATTTTACCTGGCAGCTAGTTCTGACAGTCTGATTAATTAAATTCTTCTGTTGCTCTAAGTCTCTTAATTTTAAACATGTTTTAGTCAGTTTCTTGATCTCAAGCACATTACTATACTTTCCAAGCATTTGTTTTATTCTTCCCCCTTTGATGGCTTGGTTCATTTCCAGGTTAAACTCCATGGGACAGGAGCTCTTTCATTGTACATGTTTGCTCAGGGGCACCTGAGTTCTGACTGACACCTCTAGGTACAACCACAACACAAACCCACTGTTGTTTGTTCTTTCTAAGAGAAGAAATTAATTTTAAAAAGCACACTTCCATTTTCATTTAGATAAAAGCTTGCAAATTCAGATTTAGTTGGGTTTTTTTCCCTATCCCTTTCAATAAAAAGTGATTTAAAATTAAAGGAAAATATGGCTGTAGATTTCCTGATACCCAGGTTATTGGAGTTAGTCAATAAAGCATGGGATCCACACTGCCTAATTAGACTTGCACTGTAGCTTCAGGTGCTAACAAATCACCAGGACTAAAGTAGATGTAGATCTGTGTCTGATCAGTAGACACCCCCAAGAGAAAAATCTGTTGCACAATTTAGAGAAGACAGCCTCTCAGGAGGGAGTTCCAGGGCATTTGCCTTTACTGATTATATAGGATGTACTTGACTGTGGAAGTTGGGTTCTCAAGGCTACACACCCACAGTTTATTAGGTTTGTTTGGGACAACTTTCTGTCACCGAAGCTGAATGACAGAGCACAGCCTGTGTGCAAGCTGCAGTCAGCTCTCTTACCCTCCAAAACTGGGTAGCTTCCTTTAAAACACCAATGGCATTTTATCCCACCTAGCTTGTGCCGTCATGCAAATTCTTCAAGGGGTCTGTTTGAAAAAGCGTTACTTTTCAGAGGAAAATATTTCTAGGATCATTCCACCAATTAAAGTCCATAAATCTTTAAGTCCCAGTACTTAGTTCCTGTTCCAGACTTTTTAATTTACTAGCATAAGGGTAACCTACGTCTTCAAAAACCTGGAGCAAGTTAGGCAAACTGGATCCTACACAGAAAGCCCACCTCAGGCACAGACTTAGCCACATCCCTGAAATCAATACTCTCTTTTTGGATACTGAGGGAAGGCAAGAAAAAGATGTGAAGGCTGCAACCTGAAAAATGAGGGGAGTTCTTTCTTTTTATAATTCTTGTACTGGTATTTTGAACACTGAGAAATGGCTGCTTGGACAAAACTTGGTTAGCTCACTGCAAAAATAAGAGTAACAAATCTGGAGTATTCCGTAAAACTAAGTAGACATTTCTTTGCATTGCATTACAAAGAAATTCCAAGAAAAATTAGGTTTAGCAGGTTTCAAAAAAAATTTGACTATCCAGTTATACTGGTTAACATTTAAATGGAATGTTGGGAGTAACATAAAACCTGATGTTTCAAGTTGTAAGTATATCTTAAATTTTAAAGATTAGCATGAGATCTTCCTGGCAAGTAGATGGGGAGAGATTATCCCCCATGTGACTGCTGTGGAATTTCCTACATGTTTTTCTGAAGCATCTGGCTCTGGCTGCCATCTGAAATAGTCAAGACTGAACACTCCAAGGTTTTCTGCACCTTGGTCCTCCCCAGATGACACTTTCTGTGCTTCCAGGTTGAGATGGAGTTGATTGCTTTTTGCTGATTATTTTCTCCACACCATTCTGCACATACACTGAAATTTATGATTTCTGGGGCTCCTTTTGGTTGTCATTTTCCCTGGTTTTATTAAAGTGTTAGCTCAGGGACCATTGCAATATGGGTTACAATCAATAAATCTTCAGTTGTTTGTGCTTGCTTTACCAGAAAAGTTACATTTCTCTGTTTCAGTCCCCTGATTCCTAGAGTGTGTGCTTATTTTTCCATTGTTCCTTTTTACTTCTTCAACCAACTGATCTGAGTTTCTGCCAAAGTACAGGGGGTCATAGAGAGCTAACAGCAATCTCTCTTGAAGCAGCACCATTGCATAACTTCTGTTCCTTTAAGGGAACACATGCTCAGGTAGTTTGCAGCAGAAACCAGACCCTTCCCTCATAAATAGTCCCACAATCAAATAAACAGTCCCACAATCAAAGAAATTTGTCAACAGGTATGAGGATCTGGAGCCTCAGCAGATAAATATCCAAAAGATTTGTTGGGTTCCCAGATTACTACTATAACTTCTTGATTATACTGAAAAAAAGCAATTAAATGATCCACTATGTGATGAAGAATTTTGTCCTAGGATTTTCAACAGCTGCTCTGGGCTTCCTATACCTGTACATCCTCACCTCATGTGCATAGACTAGAATACATAGAGCAGTAGAGGATTAACGACAGAAATGCTGCAGGACCTGACACTTTGGACATTTAATTTGAAGTAAAGAGAAAGTAGAATAAAGGTCTCTGAGTTAAAAACAAAAAACCAAAAACAAATGGAAAAAAAAGAAATGCTAGAGGATTGACAGCAATACTGGAAATTCCACCTCCTGACACATTCACCCAGCCACCTCCATGGCTTGTGTATTCAACCACCAACTCCAGCAGTTGGTAACAGTTTCCTTCCAATTGATGACATCTAATTAAGCATTTTGGAACATATTTGGATTCCAGAGAAATTAGAATATGCAGGTGAAATTCCAGCTTGCACCTCCTTGTACTTCAGTAGCAGCAATGCGGCAGTTTTGTTTGGCATTTCTGCTTACTGGATTATTCTAATACATCCACATGCATGCTCATCCTTTTTAAGTAGGTGAAACAGAAAAAAAAAAAAAAACCCAGAAGATAAATCCAGTCAATCCTACTTTTTTTAGGTAAGATCTTAGGCTCGTGAGGTGACGAAGCTTCCGCAGTGGATTCAAGTTACATACAGGAGCATTACACACCCTCTTTGGGGGGTTTGCTCTTGGCTTCTGCAGACTCAGCTTCTCAAACTACATCATAACCCTGAGTGCCAAATGCAGTTGTTAGCGTTTGCCAGTTTTCCAAATTTACAAAAGAACAGGGTGACAGCCTGCTGACCTGCTATCTGAATGAGAAATCTGAAAAGCACCAGCTGGTGTCAGAAGACGGATAACTTCCAGACTAAGAACCTGGGGAATGTCTTGAATAAAAGAGTTACCTGAGTGTTTGAGGGTTCTTCAAATCAGAGTTGATAAAGCATCATAAAATCAATCATCTGGTTTACAAAGCATTTGCAACCAATGACAGCATGTGCCTTGCACGTTGTGAAATGCAGCTGGATAAATCATAAAATCATAGAATTGTAGAATCATAGAATCACTCATAGAATGGTTTCAATTTGAAATGACCTTAAAGATCATCTCATTTCAACCCCCCTGCCAAGGTCAGGGACACCTTCTGTTAGACCAGGTTGCCCAGAGCCCCATCCAGCCTGGTCTTGAGCACTTCCAGGGATGAACCATCAACAGCTTGTCTGGGCAACTTGTACAAGCATCTCACCATCCTCACAGTAAAGAATTTCTTCCTAATATTTAATCCAAATCTTTCAGCTTAAAGCCATTTTCCCATGTCCTATAAGCTGCAAGTGCCTGGCACCCGGCAGGACTGAGACCAACAGGTATCACAAGGTGCAAATGTCAATCTGAAGGGCACTACCACCAACAAAATTTTAAAAAAACAATTAATTTACCAACAGATCTGTAAGACTTCCTCTCAAATGTGAGTTGCATTTTGTTCCTTTTTTATTACTCAAATGTCTAAAAATATGAAATGTGTAAATAGTAAGCAAAAGGCTATTAAAAAGGAACTGAATTAATCAGTACTCCAGGTGGGATGGGTCTCAACCACCGTAGGTACTTAAAAGTTAAGCTGTCCAATTCTTAGGTAAATTCCAAACGTAAGGAACATGTTTTCCTCTGAACACCTACTTTTTTCCACCCATAATAAAAGGAAGTTTTGTTTGACTAAATCAGACAATTAACTTGCAGGCAGCTAAAATTAGGTGAGAAAAATCCCACTTTACATGACCATGCTTCTGAAGTAAAATTAGCATCTATTAGACTGTGGGGATTGTTGCCAAAACAAAAGGGAAGAAAATTTTTTCCCACAGAAATGCTCAAGAGAAAAACACTACAAAAACCGTCTTATTTAAGTCTTTTACCTCCAATTTCCAATGCATTACTGGCCTCATTGCTAAATTTGGGGGTTAGAAGCAGTCAGGGTAATAAAACAGTGACTTTGTCTTGGCAAAGAAGGACATGATAAAAAGAAAGGGACCCTTAGAAGCCTCAAACATAGATGCTGGAAGTGAGAACAGATTCATGAGTTGAAAGAACAGAATATACCACCTGAGATTTCAAGGGTCTTTAAAACCTCAGTGTTATCAGCATCTCTCTGGAACATAGTTAGCTGACAAGTTAGATTTTTATTATTTGAACACTTTTTTGTTTTTTCTAAATGTTTCTGTTCCAAATACGTTTCTTTAAGGAGATTGTTGCTTCTCTGGCTATAATTGCTATTGCTCCCAGCATGAAGAGTCATCCAGATGATGGATATGCCAGAGGTGCTGGGGTAATTGCTGTCAGGCTCCATAGGATTTCAGACTCTAGGTCTGGCCTGAAAATGGGAGAATGGTGTGCAGTTGAAGTGATGATCAGACCTCAGAGTAGGTTACACTGAATGAGACCAAAATGACAATCAAGTTATAAAACCCTCCAGTCTCAACTAGAACATCAGTAGTTCAAATATGCAAAGAGATTACAAACTAGTTCTCAGCTGTAAAGAGGTTTTTCCCCACTTATTTTTAAGACTAGTCACTCTGCAAAATCTTCAGTATGAAGGTAAGCACAAGCACTGCCTGCCACAGAACTGGATTTTGGGTGTCTGAAAGGTGCATCTGGAAACAGAGGCCTCATCAGACTGTCAAAGCATTTACCGATAGCAATTATTTAGAAGGACATTTCCAGTTGCATTTTTGCTTTTACATGAGATCTTTCCCAGTCACTTTATCATGGTATATCCCTCTTCTCCTCTCACACACCATGGTAAAACCAAAGTGAATCACCTGGAATAACTGCTTTTTCTCCATGTGCTTTTCTCGCTGTTCCTTTGATATAATTACCAGGGCTTATACTTTAATGATAGTTCCAAACCATTTCCTGTACTTTTGTTAATCTTGCAGAACAGATCTACTCTTGCAGACGGCTCCTCTTATTTGCATGCCAGCACAATGTTAAGCCCTTGCAGCCTGATTTGAGTGATTGACAATTTTAGTTCCTTTTAGCAGTCTGGAAAACCTGATTTGCCACCGTGGGTGTAATTCCTTTCTTTCCAACACTGCTAATTTACCAAAAGAATTGTGTTCTTGTACATTTACTGAGAGTAACAGAATTTGGAAGTTAAAATTATGTAATTCAGTTGCAAACTTACTCTGAATATTTCATTTAAACTGGTTTTTATCATTGCAAAAATAGGCTCCATGTGCTATCATCAATTAAGATATAATTTATACAGGTAAGTACCACATTTTTATTTCTAAGTAAATAAAAAATCCACCTCTGACATATAGCTAATGTTCATGGAAAAATCAATACTATAGCAATAACTTCCTCTGTGTGTCTTTTATGATTGCTTTTCTCATTCGTCTTCATTTTATACAAATGAAACTGCATTAAAGCCAAGGTATTTGCAATTAGCCCAGGATTAATTTCAAATTCAGGATTTAACTGATTTTACATTGAAGAAAAACAAGAGAAATTCAGAGGTAGTTAATTACTTTCATATGCTTTATTTCAACTTGTTGCGTTGTTTCAGGGTTTTTTTTGTCAGGAGCAAGGAAGATATGGCAAAGAATATAATGATATTTTGAAATGTGGGAGCAAATGATACATTAAGTACCTTATAGGCTTTAAGAGCTGTTCTCTGTGGCCTTGCTATGCCAAATATGAGCTCCGTGTTTCTAAGCAAGTAGGAGATTACTTCCTTGCTTTGCAGTATGGCTGATCTGAAATTAAACAAATCTAGTTGGAGTAGGACTTAAAGCTTTGTTGAAAATTCCCACTCATCAAAACCAAAACTGTTTTCATAATGGATTGAGTATCAAGATTTTTCAGCCTTATAGAAAAAAAAAATAGGTTTTCTTTACTTTTCACATTTGCTATAATTCTTTTCATTTGATAAAGACATTCTACTTCACAATTTCACATCGGCTTCTTATGTACTAACATTCAATTATAGAAAAAAATACTCATTTTGACATGGGACTGAAATCAGTTATGTAAAAGTCATTTCTCTTCCTGATTGCTATATATGTCAAAGTTACTCAAAATAACTTCAGATTATTATGACTTTAATTTCCTTGATATTGTACTGTGAGAATTTTAATTTTTCCCCTTCCATTTTTTTTCCTTTAATCTTAATTTAGGTTGAAAATTTATTTTAATTTCACATATTTTTCATTTTTATCCAAGGCTGACTTTCAGGGTACCACTAAGGGAATAAGAACATTTACTATAAGAAATCCCTGATGATGTTAGCAGAGGGAGTTAGTATATAACTGCCTGAAAGAGAGAACAATAAAATAACTTCTTCTGAAATTGCTAATAGAGAAAAATGTTGAATAGTGAAGAAACTAGCCAAACTGACCACCTAACCTCCATATATGAAGTCATGCCTTATTGAAGGACCAGGTGAACATTTTAGAGCAAAGTTTAAGAAAAGTTTTTGTGTATTCTCAAGCTGTGGTAAACCTACAAACCTGCTGAGGAACATTAAAGGGAGAAATTGCCATGCTCCTACTATGAGTGCTCTGCTAAGTCCATTGATGGGAGTAAGTGGGGAATTGAGCCCCACATGTTCATCCCTTCCAGGCAACTCCTCTGGCCAACACCTACCAAGCACAGTGCTCCAAATTTTGAAGACATGCAGATGCGGCACTTGGGGACATGGTTCAGCGGCAGACTTGGCAGTGCTACATTAATAGTTGGGCTCAAGGATCCTAAGGGTCTTTTCCAACCTTTTTCAAACTATTCTATGGCTCTGTGCTATCCCAGAGAGCACACACGTAAAGGCAAGCACCAAGAGACGGTGTGTATTTAAGCCTTGCCACTGGTGGCTGCTATGGGCCTGGAGGATGAGCACCAGGAACACGCAAAAGTGTTTACAGAGCCAGAATAGAATACTAAGGGTAACAGGCATCCGAGAAAACACAGCTCAGTTAAAAAGTAACTCTGCAGCACAAGAGAGGAAGCAATTTCAGGGACCCTGCAAGCACCGCACGCTGGGAGTTTGCACTGCCATGTGTTCACTGTTATTGTCAGCCAGCTCGTAAGATAACACTGACAGTTTGGTTTACTCTGGGATGCAATCGCCTTTCTGAGTGGGACGTGGACTCATCTCCTCGAAGGAGTTGCTTTTACTCCTCCTAATCTCTGTGGTGTTGAAGAGGGTTTGCCCCAGTGCCTGCTGGGCTGGCAGCCCACTGCTAAGTGAGCAGCATTTACAGGGTAATGGCTATGGGCAGTTGTGTCTCGCTGTAGGGTCAGTTAAAAGGCACGCAGCAGAATGTTTTGAAATGGACATCTGGCATGCAGTAAATGCATTTAGGAAGCAATAAACAGCTCGTTTTGAATGACTTCTGCAATTGGTTTCAACACAAGCAGTTGGTGGAAAAACAAGCTTTTAGAAAGGTCATTTATTGCCATACAGAACCCATCTCTTCCAGTTAAATTGCTCAGCAATGTACAAAGCAAATCCCAGTCCATTTCTGGTCTGATAATTAATAGAGTCTTCTACTCTAGCTGGAGCTGCACAAAGAAAGTGAATGTTGTCCTTGTTATCCTGACTTAATAATTCACCATTTGAATTGTCAGGGTGTCTTTGAAAGAAGCTGATTGTTGAAATCTGAGTGCAGCAGATGTGCAATATTATATATATATACTGTATCTTCAAGATGAACATGGAATTCACATGCTTTTAGTCAGTAACAGATTACTGGCAGCCCTTGGAAAAGAATGTATCTCTGATTGTAAGACGTAACACTGCACTTTCTTGCTGATACTCTGTTCAAAGATTATAAATAAAATGTGAATAGTAAAATATTTAATTTTCTAACCCTTACTAGAGTAAAGGTTTTCTCCTCCCTTTATTTATAATTGGATACAATAAATGAACAGCATGAGAATTACAAGTGTAGGTTTCCAGTGAAAAATAGAAGGATCTGATTTCTAAACTGGCCAGAAAAATTTACACTGATACATGACAAGTTCATCACAATTATCCCGAGAGAAGCTATTAGCTAGTTCCCAAAATAAGTAAATATATCGGAGTTACTGAGCTGTGACATCTAGAGAATATTGACTCCACATGTTCCATATTCAAAACTGATCATCTTTACTCCTGAAAATCAATGTGTTTAGTTTGATTTAGATATATCAAGCCTGTACTTATATAATTGAATGCAAATAAATCACATTCCAAATTGTGCACCAAAATTTCACTGCCCCAGGACAGGTTACTCTGATATTTTTGTGCTTGTAAAATTGTCATGAGGAGAGTTCAGTGATATGCTTCACATTAGTATTGTATTAACTGAAAATATGATGGTGTTAGCAGCTCTTTATGAAACCACTCCATGATGAATAAAAACAGCAGAAAGGGAAGAGAATTTTGGAAAAGTTTCATATTCTTTAGGGAGAAAATGCACTGTGCAGTCCTGCCTGGGCCTGGCTCAGAAAGAATAATTTCATTTTGCCAACAATGTCAATATTCCAGACTTTGTTTCCATTGTGTAGAGCAAGGCAAAGAGCTCTCAAAATTTTGATTAAAAAGTCAGGAGAGCAGTGTCAGCATGGCATTAGCTTGATCTGTCCTCCTGTTGTAAGCCAGCCAGTGCTTGCCATGCCCCAGCTGAGTTTGTACTCAGAAGGGCCATTGGTCCCTCTAACCTGGGCATCTGGGCTGGGTGAGATTTGAGAGAACTGCCCTGTGCTAATCCTAGGGTGGTGTTTGCCTGTGAAGTGGTATCACATTGGATGACGTACATTTGTAGTGATGAGCAGAAATGTGAAGAAAGACAAAACCCAATTCAGTCTGCGACCTTCCCACATCCCCCAAATTAAAGGATACTTCTGCTGAAAGCACCTGCAAGAAGATAGTTAACAGTGACCTTAAATGGTCATAATTAGGTCTGTAACTTAACAAGCTATTGAATCCAGCAGTTCCAGCCGTATTTCTTCAGAAACTTCTATTCAAAGTCATCTGTCTCTGGATCCTGGCACAGCCTCACATGAGGTATGACGGTGCTTGTGGCTTGTGCAGACACGGCCAACCTGAATCTTACTAATTCACTGCAAATAACATCAGAGAGCTCAGCAAGAGGCAGCCAGTCAGACATTCACTCAGGTGGACACTTCAGACCACGGGTCAGCAGTGCCACAGCCACCATCCCTGGCCTGCTAAGCTAGGTAGATCAGGGTAGGACTGTAAAACAGAGACACCCACAACCTCTGCTTCAGAAGTCCTAAGAGTCTCACATTGCTGGGAGATGGGCAAACACTCTGCACAAGCATTTCTCTGTGTTAGTCAGGGTTTCACGGTCCTTTTGGCCCTTTTGGTTGGTGGTGGGACTAGCTCCAACACTAGCTGGAGCTGCTTGCTATCCGACCTTCTACAAAGGTTCTTAAGTACTTCCCTAGCAGAGATTTCTCTAAGACCATCCAGCTCTGGACAAAAATATGAACCTATCACCAGAGCATTTAATTTTCTGATGAAGCTTGCAAGGGCTTCAGTGTGCCAACGATAATATTTATCCCAGCATAGATCAAACACTAGTGTGCATGCAAACAGGTTATCTCCCTTCTCCTTGCTTATGCCTTAACACCACATCTTCATCCTTTAATAATCATAGCCACATAAACTGATAAGACACGAAGCTGAGATGGAGCGTTCACACCAAACCCCTTGCAAGGGATTAGTGCAGCTCAGGAGCTGCCAACTAGGAGAAGGTCACCTGTCTTGTTGAAAAAGTTAAGCGTTTCATTGAACACACGGACTGGACAATGGTGCATGACATGCCGGTGACTTTTCACAGCTAACTGAAAGTCTATATGCATTAAATCATTATGCATTTTTCCCACTCAAAGGAGGATCAGGTTGGGTTGAATACCTTTCAGACTGAAGCCACTCTAAGCAGAATGGATATTTGTGAGAGTAGCTTAAGATTGTTCTGTCTTGCTAAACCAAAATTTGAAGTATTGAGAGTGCACTAATTAAAAAAGGGCACAGTTAAGCATCACATGGCCACATCACATCACATGGCCACTCCAGCAACTTTGGAATTTTATGAGATACTTACGTTATTTAGGTGCTCAACAGTTTTGGTTGAACATAAAATAAATTATATTTTTAAAAATGCTTATATAAAATAGAGCAATATTAGAACTTAATTGTAAAAGAAACTATAGGACAATATATTTGTAAAAGAACAAGGTGTATTTTTATAGGACAATTTTCCTTCTTGCAGCCCACTGTTTGTGAGAGCAGCACCTTGATTTCCAGCGCTTGACTTCCACTGCTTTCAAAAGACTGTTTGGAAGCAGGGAATTTGGAGGGGGGAATGTGGGGGCTGGTTGACTTTCTCCTTATCTAGGGAAGGGACTACATATATACAAACATACATATATGCATGTATACAAACAGGTTGTATTCAATTTCCAGGTATAAATATCTGCCTAAGGTACTAACAGATTAGATTATCTGATGAAATTATCAGGATTGTTATGATTCTGTGCCAAACATTTTCTTGGCACCACAATGATTTCAGAAAGCATTTTGGTTGGAGAAATGCCTGATTGTACAGGCACTTGAGGAAACGGATGCAGGTAGGCCAGGAGCAGAATAGATCTGCTAAGTCGAGTAGGTGAAGGAAATTGAGATGGAGTCCTTGCACAGCAGGTTATCACACTAATTACAAAGTGGAAAAAATGAGTGTGAGAATGGCTAACTTTCGAAAAAAGCGATTCTGTTTCTTCTGCTCTCTTAATTCACCCACAGTTATGCTGACTCCTATCTCTTAGCAATAAATATTCATTCTATGTTTGAAAAATCAAAATCTTATCAATTTGGCTCTCCTAGGCACTATTGTTGCCTAACCATATCTTACCACCAAAACAGCTAATAACTTCTTATTCAAAAAAAGCCAAGCTTTTAAAATCCACCTTGATCATTTGAGGGAGACCCTTCCTCCAGAAAACTGGCACCATTCCTTACCTTCAAGAATGGAGTCAAGGAGGCACCTAACTGTTATCAGAGCTGCAACCAGCCTGAATTCACTATCTGCACATGACAAAGACACACAGGAATAAATATCCTCTTCAGACTGGGATGTGTCTCCCACTCCTCAGCCACCTTCCCTGAAATGTTGAGCAGGAACATAGGGAGAAAATCTTGCAGACCTGGCAGGAGGGATGGTGTAAAATCATAGTTCTGAATTGACTTCAGAAAGAAAATTAAGGTATATGCTTGTATTCATAAACCTTCCAAGGTTTTCCCCTTATAAAAAAACCCCAATTTTTTATAAACGCTCTAAGCAAAGAATGAACTTAGAACAAACTTTCAGCATTGAAGATGAGCCTGCAGGGGCACAGAATTCAGCAAGATGCGAAGCACAGAGAAAGAGAGCTTTGTCCTCAGTTCAATCCACACAGAGCTGTCTTCCCTCAAGAAACAAAGCTCTGCAAGGAACTGATCCCTAATTTCACTCTGTCCCCCTGGGCAGATGTCACAGTGGTCAACATACTGAAAGTGGGTCAGTGTGCAAGAATAAGGGTGCATCAGGAATGTGAGAGAGGACAGTTAAGGTAATATTGTAATTCTAGTTAATGATTTGATGGTGCTCACTGGTGTTATAAAAGTTTAAATCCTACATCATGTCAATAGCCTAGGGTGATGAGCACATAACCCTATGGAGGGACACTCAGACATGCTTGGCATACACAGACAAGGCTTGGGATGCTTCTGGCCCATGGTGAACATTCTTAATATGAGTTACCAGTGTCTCAAACCAGGCATCTGACTCCCACTTAATAATCAAAGAATAAAAATGACCCTCTTTACCATTAATTAAAAAGTTATAATAAAAGGAGACAAGCAATACTAGCTCACAGATTTTGACTCCTTGACTCAGACACAGTGAGTCACACCATCAGTGTGTGGATGCCTGGGCTTCCCTAGAGCATCAGATCCAGTAGATCTACTCAGCACAGAATTAACTCACGTGGCGGGTACTCACCTGGCCACAAAGGGCAGAAGCTGTGGTCACTCTCAATGTACATACATGTTGGGAACTATGAGAAATGAGACTACTTCCAGCCTAGAGAATTGGGGCTTAGTGATGGTGTAGCTTATCAGCATTCCCTCTCCCCACATCCTCAGCATGAACCTTTGAACCCATCAGTCAGTCACAACTGGGTAGTGTGTGGCCACTGTCAGCACCAGCTATCCTGTGAGCTTTGGTGCTTTCATGAATTAACAAACTGTCTTAAATACTGCCCCTGCTGTAAATCCAGTCTCAAAACACTTTTTTTTTTT
>VZRV01010294.1:424273-486920 GCA_013398115.1 Falcunculus frontatus | reverse complement strand
CCCCCCCCCCCCCCCCCTTAACTGCTGTCAGAGCTCACAGAGGGATTGCTCTGTTCTTCCTTTGGTCTTCAGGAAGGGCACAGAAACAGTGGGTCTTCAGTTCCTCTGCTGAGTTACTGGAGGAAAGACGGGAAAGGAGAAAAGAAGCAGAGAGCAGAGTAATTAAAATTTACTGCAGGCATGTATGATTAATGTTATTTGTATAATAGAATTTAACCAACAGCAGCACCCTCATAACAATAGGTGGTTTGAGGGAACGTTGTGGCAAATGGAAGGAGTTGCTGTTGGTGGATAATAACATGCTTCTGCAAAAGGCTCTTTTTATGATTCATGTTTCAGAAATGCAAAAATAACAGTAAGGGGGGAAAAAATAGCTACTGGGTACAAATACCAGAATGCAGCTGAACCTAGAGAGCACCTTTATGAATATTACAAGGACACTGACATCACTGGTGTATTTTCTGCATAAGTCTTCAAATTGTTAATAGGACTACATGAAACTAGCTGCAAGCCTTGTTTCTCTATCTGTATCCTGCTGTAGTACCTAGACCTTATAAAAATCACCAAAATAGTGCTTTAAATATTTAAGCCTGCAGATATTTTGGCAAGAATTATCTTTCTGTACTACCTCTCCCAGTAAAAAATGTAAGCAAAAGAAAATTGTCCCAAACTTTTTTCCCAAAGGCTAGAGAAACAGACAGCTTTTATTCTAAGTGCTTGCACTACTGTTCCTCTGCAGCCTACAGGAAATCAGGTCTGAGAGGGTCACATCCTTAAGTCATTTTTCTGTGGCCATCTAATGATTTGTTCAAGTCAATTTTCCATGCTGGTCCTGGGGAATATTAGAAACGTTCTGTTATACAAGTTGTGGCTCCAGCCCTACAGAGACGTGTGATTTGCTAAATTTAACCCCCTCCAAGTCTTGCTGGCTTCAATGACATTATTCATTTGAGCAGAATAGTTCACCAGTGTTGTGGTTTAACCGGAGAGGCAGCTAAACATCACCCAGCTGTTCACTCACTCCCCTCCAGCGGGATGGGGAAGAGAACCAGAAAAAGGGTAAAACTTTTGGGTTGAGATAAAGGCAGTTTAATAGCACAGAAAATGAAGGGAAAATAATAATGATAAAAGAATACACAAAACAAGTGATGCAAAATGCAATTCCTTGCCAGCCACTTACTAATGCCCAACCAGTCCCTAAGCAGAGTGCCATCATCCCCAGCCAACTCCCCTCAGTTTTGTTGTTCAGCATGATGCCATGTGGTGGGGAATATCCCTTTGGTCAGTCAGGCTCAGCTGTCCTGGTTGTGTCCTCTCCCAGTTCCTCAAGTACACCCAGATTCCTCACTGGTAGGGCAGCATGAGAAGCTGAAAAGTCCTTTGTCCTAGTGCAAGTCCTGCCCAGCAACAACCAAAATATTAGTGTGTCATCAAACTTTTGCTCACCCTAAGTCCAAAACACAGCTCTGTTCCAGCATGCTTTTAAAACCTTATGATGCTCTGATTTAACAGAAACCCACGTGAGACAGGGTTCTTTGTTACACTTCCGAATTTAGGATTGTATACAGATGAGAAAGCAACACAAATATATCTATACAAGACATTTATATTGTGTCTGGAACAGGAACAAGAGGGTTAAAATAAAATAATACCTTCACAGAAACAAGCAGCATGGTTTCATTTCTTCTGCTGTGTACAATATTGACCGTTCTGCAGGAAGGAAGAATTTGCAGCTGATTTTGCTGGCAGCAACAGACATGTTTTGTGGCAATGCTCCCTTCACCATCTTTCAGGAACAAACAGCAGATTCCAGAGGTTGGAATCAATGAAGTTGTTGGAAGCAACACAGGTCTGTAACGACCCAAACTCCTTCGGTCTTGGTTTCATTTTCTCTTCCAGCCTGCAAATACATGGATCATCTCTACACTGATGTCATTTATTCATTAAGAATTCACTCCAACAGTCACAAGAATGACTCTTCAGTTTTCAGCCATATGGGATGATGGCACTTTATGCAAGTTGTGGTTCTACCTAATATTTCTATTAGAAGTTCTGATGACAGTGATTTTAGAGAAGGAAGTAATTTATATTTAGATATTTTAGAAGGGAGATATGTAGTAATCTTATTTTAAAAGTATAATTTCCTTTCAGTGTAAATTAAAATGGATGAATTATTTTCTCCATATATTTCATCATTGTGGGTTGTTCTATCATCCACAGGTGTGTACAGTTGTTGAAGTCTTTTCTTTCCTTGCAACAAGCTTATATGATGACATTAATAAGTTAAAATTTATTCCACAAGAGAATTAACCCCCTCCTAAGACTTTTTTATTGTCTTGGTAAATTTGGTGTTGTGACTGTTTCTAAAAAATGGAGTATTATCTGAAAGCTCATCTAAATGCCAGAGAATATTGGTTTTATTTAGAGGATTTCTTGTTTTCCGGCATTAAGTATGTTGACCTGTGGATTTTTTGAATATTTTAATTGAATATGATAGGTTATATTTTCTGTATTTATTGTGGAGTCCAGCAGTTTAATGTTGATGGAACACTAAAAGTATATCACATTTTTGATGAAATTAACTCTAAAACCCTAATTTGAGATTCAGCTGCATCATAAGAACAACATAGTTACAGTTACACAACTGTCTAAAAAGATCTGGCTTAAATGGATCATGGAAAGAGTTACATGATGAAGACAGGGGTGGTCTCAATCAGTTCATCGCCCAGTTTTTATTGGCTTTGGGGGTTCTTCCACCAAAGGTTCAGGACCTTGCACTGGGCTTTGTCGGCCTTCTTCAGGTTTGCATGGGCCCTCTCCTCAAGCCAATTGAGGACCCTTTGGATGGCATCCCCTCCCTCTGGCAAATCAACTCCATCACTCAGCTTCGTGTCATCTGCAACCTTGCTGAGGGTGCACTTGATCCCCTGTCTGTGTAGCTGATGAAGATATCAGATAGGAATGGTCCCAGTATGGACTCTTGAGACATATCCCCTTCATTGCTGTTTTTCACTTGGACACTGAGCCATTGACTGTCACTCTGGACATGGTCAGTTCCTTATCCATCTAAAAAAACATCCATCAAACTCATATCTCTCCAGTTTAGAGGTAAGAATATTGTGGGGGACTGTATCGGGCCTTACAGAACTCCGTGCAGATGACATCCCTTGTCCACTGACACTGTCACTCCACCACAGAACAGGACAATAAATTGGTCAGGACTCCTACAGTCTAGGATGGGTCTATGACTTTTCACTCTTCTTTAGTGAGGATATCACAGCTGTATGTGGTAGACGGTCCTATTCTACTTCTTTGCGAAATTTGAGAAGTAAGTAAAAAGTTCATACGGTGGGAGTATGAGAAATGGTTGTAGGGGACTCATACAAAAGGACTATTCTGACCTCAGCAAGAAGAATGAAAAGACAAGCTAAATGTTTATTCTGATTTGATTTACTTTTCCTCTGTGCTTTAAAGGTTGTCAAAATTAAAAAAATAGAGTGTTATAGAATTAAAGATCATTACATGAGCAAAAGGAGAGTGCTAATTCTATGTGTCAACCTAATTCTGGCACTGCATAACTCCTGTATATTTGGTTTTTTTGCAACTGTGAGATTATATTGCAACTTTCTGTACTTAATTCCGGATGGTATGTTAAGAATTCAGTTAATATGCTTTGCAGAGCATGGGTTAACAAAGAGTAGCTGGTTTAAAACTTGAAATTCAAAACTTGATCATACCTGGAATAATTATGACAGGAGGGATAAAGACACACCTTTGACAGCAAGACAGCCTTTCAGTTTTCCAGCTCCTGCTCAAAAGCCAAGCACTCTTCAGGCTTTTCAGTTTTAACAATCATATGAATAACTTCATTTAGAAGCACAGGGTTATCTGTCACTATAAGAAACTGCTTTCTTGTTTTAACTGGGGTTTGTTTGTTTGTGATTTTTTCGTTATAAAATCAAACTGTGGCAGACACCTGGCAGGGAAAATTTTAGTTGCAAACAGGCAAAGTCATAAAATTTAAGGAACTTAAGCCTTTCAATCAACATATGGGACTGATTGTAGGCGTCACAACCTAGCTCATAGTACATAGGCAAGTGACCTTTCAGTTAATTAAAAAAGGCTAAGCTTCAAAACCAACAAATGTATTTTAAATTATAAATTGTGCAATTAGACTGGGTAAGACATCACCACGGGGAATTGTTAAAGCCAAACTTAGGTAAAATTCAGAAAAAAATGTATTTTCTGATTCTAGTAACAAGGCTGCTCAACAGTCTAAATTAATCACAGTGTCCTTTCTTTTTAAATCAGGGACAGAAAGACTCAGGATGTGAGCCTTTAGGGATGGGGTCTAATATCTACCACATTTTATACTTGCCTTTCTGTATAATGCTACTGATACAGGAAAAAAGGCTGGTGGCATCTCACCCCTTACAGTAATTGTCCTGCTGCGTAAAGTGCTGCTCAAGATAAATAAAGTCAGCAAAATACAAACATACTCAGTATCTGTCCCTGAACTTTGAAGAAAGTCTCTGGTAAGAAACCAGAACTGCCAGCTTCACTAAGATGCACTCAAATATTGTACTGGGAGCAATTGCACTTATTTACCAAATGTCTTGAGAGCTTCAGTTATTGCTTATTGCACTTGATTCACTTTAACTGTTTAGTCTTCTTATAAATATTAACAGCTTGTACATATATACTAATATACAGATACTCATTTTATATTAAAAACCGCAATCCAATGGATACACATCTGAAAAAGAATGAAGAATTTATAGAGCTTTTCTGTGATAGAATTACTGTTTGTCACAGTAGCTGGTATGGGGCTATGGTTTGGATTTGTACTGAAAACAGTGTTGGTAATACGGGTAGCTTTAGTTATTACTGAGCAGTGCTTGCACAGTCAAGCCTTTTTTTGCTCATTGCACTCCCTGAACAGGTAGCGGGCTGGGGGTGCAGAAGAGACTGGGTGGAGACACAGCTGGGGCAGCCGTCCCTGGCTGACCAAAACATTTGTCTTCACAAGTCACCGCTTTGGATGGCAAAGCCCTGCTATCCGGAAGATGACTGGCCACTGCCCTGCTTGATGCAAAGTATTGAATTAATTCCTTATCTGTTTTGCTTGTGTGCTTGGCTTTTGCTTTATCTACTGAAACACCTCTATCTCAAGTCACCATTTTTCAGGTGAAACTGAGTGAGCAGCTTAGTAGTGCTTAGCTATCACCTGCGGTTAAATCACACTACATAAGAACACTAATTCCCACTCTTCTGCACTTTGTGAGAGCACTGGCTCCAAACTGTGCAGCTGTCGCAGTAAAAAATGTGTGAAATTACATCTTGAAGCCTAGCTGCATTAATTGCTTTTTAAAAAATGGACTGAATCTTTGTATCGTGAACTGATCAAGGATTATTAAAGCTGCTTAAGTACGGACCAGTTGCATTTTTGGGAGTGTGTGTCTGTGTGTCTGTGTTCCATGATCTATCTTCAGGCGCAATAGCCGTGGGTCATCCAGCGCTGAGGTGAGGAACACTGTAGGAATTTCACAAGGAAAGGTGTAAAACTTCTTAGGAAATTAAGGAACACTTCAGCATGGACTCACACAAAAATACTCAGATCATGTTAAGAAATCAGAATACATTGAAAAATCCTAATTTGGACTAAGAGGTTTGGTTTGGGTTTGTTTTTTTTAAATTTATTTTTGTGTTTTACCAAGAGAAGTTTCAAGAACAACACAGAAATTAATGCTTTCCCGAAGAGAAACCTAACTATTACAGATTTGGAGAATTCCAGTAAAACATTCTTTATCCTCTCCACCCAAAATGCAATTCCTTACCCAAGGAGATTTACTCCTTGCAGTTACACATAGTCATTCCCAATATGATTTCTGTTTGGCCTCTGTAGTATTAATAACAACTATAATTACACTGTGCCTTCTGACCCCAGTTTAACATAACACATTTCAGTTCACATACTAAGTAAAATGTTTAATCACAAGTGTGCTGAGGGAGGAGCAGGTGTTCTCAATATCTCACCTCCAAATGCTTGCCCTTTGGCTGGTTTCCTCTTACACACCCATTTATTATAAAGCTGATGGAACTTGCTGCTCCTGCCTCTCTGAACTTTTTAAGTAGCACCTCCGGCATCAGCGTTATTAAAAAATAAAATAAAATGTGAAAGAAATAGGGCAACTGGATGGTCATAAGGACTTGGTGCTATTTAGATTACACAGCTCCTTAGGTATGTCCTTACATTTAACGATGAGCATTTGGTACCTGAAAGTATATAATCACCTAAGCTCATGTCATTACTTGGTTTAACAGCTAATGCTTAAATCATGGCTCTTGATTGACAAGAGAATGCTTTTCCAATCCAACTAAAAAAAAGGAGAGGGATTCAGGTTTCTTTTTTTTTTTTTTTTTTTCTGACGGCTTTTAAAGGCTCCTACGTTCCTGAGCCTGCAAGGGCTAGTCAAGGGATTTCATGTAATAATGTGAGAAATGTACTTGTTGAAGATCTTGTGTCATTCTGTGCAGAAAGATAAAGACCACTTTCTTTTTAACAGAGCAGAACTATTCAGTGCGAAATAAAGCTGGATTCTCATTCTGTATTTCTGAGCTTTAAAACAATGAAAAAGAAGTCCTTGAAAACTTATTAAAACCCAATGGAAGTAGATGCTTGTTATGCACAGCTGACATTTTGATGAGAATTCTTGGAAATTGCTGCCTCTTGTATGTTTGCAACGTACTTGGAGCTTTCCCAGTACTGATCTATGTTTTAAGGTCCAAAATGACTGCTATCCCTGCTACCTTTAACATACAACACAACACAGAAAGGAGAATATTGCTTGGTAATACCTGAATAAAGCTCATAATTCCTGGTTGAGATGGAGCAGCTGTCTTTTTGAAAGCTATCCAGTCTCTCTTCGAAGAACTTAAGTGATGATAAATGCATGAAATGCCTATAAAATTAACTGCTGTGAGAAAGTATTTTTATTTAAAATTTAATCATTCAAATTACTAAATTGTGTGCTGTTTGGATGAAGAGCCTTTTTCACTCAAAAACAATCTCTCAATGGCTGTACTTGTACATTACAAACAAGTCACCTTTTAGCCCTCCCTTGGATGTGCTAAAGAAATCAAACCTTTTTATCCTCTAGCTGAAAACATGTTTTTCCTGGATGTGACTGGTTCTTATAACTCTTGTCAGACTTTTCCAATAACCTTTAGCACAGACACTAGAACTGACAGTAATGCTCTCATTAATGCCAAGGAGAGCCACACTACTACTGCTTTATAATTTTCCTTGTTTCCACTTCAAAAGTTCCCATGGGGTCTTTCCACATTTAATAGTGCTGGAAATGGGTGCTCAATTTGTTGGCTACAGTGACCCTGTATCATCTGCAGCATCACCAATTTCTAAAATAGAATCTTGCCCTATAAATATGACAAATTTCCTTGTAGTTGAATGTATTAAAATGTGAGTTGCTAAGTACTATTTATAATGAATCTCAGACTGCTGTACAACTGGCCTGGTCTTAGCATTATTTACTGTTCCCCAGATTTTTCTTCAGCTGCTAATTGTCTATTTTGTTCAATTAAGCATCAATGTCCCATTAGTTACCCCTCAGACTATTCCATGACCCATCTGTTCACACCAAAAGCAAGTTGTATTCATCTTAGTCATTTTTCTTTCTTAAGTTCATCTATTACTTCTATTAATATTCCTTCATGAAATCTGAAGTCTTTCTTCTTTCACTCCAGGAAGCCAGGCTTGAGTGCAAAGACTGGCAAAGGCAGTGGTTGTAATGGGTGCAAATCTGTTTTGTTTATTTTTAACTTGCTTTTTTCACCCTCTGCAGCTGTTCTAACTGATTTGGGAATGACCTGCAGGCAGTCAGCAAGCACCCCCATCCCTATCCATCATAACTTGTCCTTTCTTTTATTCTGTCTCATCAAGTCCACTAAAGCATTTTTCAAAGGATCAGTCTTTTTATTTCCAGTATTTTCCACACGTCAGTGCAGTAATAAGGCTGTCACAAGACCCACGGCAGGGAATGAAACTTGTCCTAAACCCAACTAAGCCATTTTCACAGCCCAAAGCTTAGCCAAAAAATTATTGTGAATTCTCTCTGCTATTCCATTATCTGCGCAGTTTACTGCAGCCCCTGTATCAGGAAGTCTTTTCCCTCACAAGGGAAAATGGCATAGATGATGAGAGATGCTGCTTTGTACAGCACAACAGGAGTACTTGGAGATGTTCCATTTCTGTCTGCAGTGTAACACTCTTTGTTCTAGCCAAGCAATGTATCCTTTTACTAGACATTAGCCACAAAGGGATTTTTAAACATCACACTTGGGCTACTGAGAAGTATTTGACCATGTGTTGACATTCAAACTGCAGCATCTTGCTCATATGCCAGTGCTCGCACACTTGGCTGAGCTGATGAGATGATACTGCACCCGAGCTGAAGCCATCCTTGCCTCCCCTCCTCAGCTGTGCTCACAAAATGCCTCACCTTCCACAAAAAAACCCCAAACCAACAAAAAACCCAAACGAAAAAAACCCAAACGAAACCAAAGACACAAAAAACCCCCCAAACCAACCAACAAAATAACAAACAAAACACAACAAAAAAACCCCAACAACGCCCACCCCTCCAAAAGAAAAAAACAAAAACCAAAAACCCAAACCAAAACAAAATACCCCCAGACAGTTGGGGGATCTTTTTTTCTTACTTCAGAAATTGAAAAATTCATCTGAGAGAATTATGACCTGCATGCAAATCCATTCTATTCCTGGTTTTGAGCAAAGAATTTGATTCCAAATTATGACAGGTATTTGTAAAAGTCACCTTCCATATGGCTTCTTGAAATGTCTCTTTAAGAAGGGGCTGATGCTTACATCCTCATTTCCAGAAGAAAGTTTACACTCTTGGTTGTAGCAGGGCATCTCCCTCACCTTCTGGTGGGACTGTCCTTTTAAGTAACAAAACACTCACAGCGTGTGGAAGGGGCCAGAAATGAGCAACCAAAAAAGGCCATGGAGTCTGAACTGGAAGAAGTAATCCAGATATCTGATCCCTGCTGCAGGGTAAACTCATATATGTTATCTGATGGGTTTCCTGTGTAAACTGCAGAAACAAAGATGTGAAGCAGTAATTTTGGAAACACTGGTCTACGGTCTGTAGCAGCTGCAGGCGTCTTCCCTCAGAACAAGGTGGCGAGCTGCAGGAGATACAAATGCCTGCCTAAAGTCCTTACTTGGGTAGTCAAAGACTGGAAAGGTGAGGAATTTTACCACTCTGTGCTGAATATTTCTCTTCATTAGCATTTAAGTGACCCTCATTCAATATGCAGAATTTCTATTACTGTTTTTCCTTGGTCTACCTTTTAACTAATTCTGAGCTCTGGATGCTGTTCTGGGGCCTCAGGATTCCTACAAGGTAAGCACTGCAGCACTGACATGGTGAGAGCTGCCCAAACCCTGTGCTAACTCCAACCCCAATTAAAGCAAGAGAAGTGCAGGTCAAGAAGGGGTAGTAGATCTGCCTCAAACTGGGGAAAATGATGATTATGAAGGGAAAGTCCCTCCAGCTGGGATGCATTAGGGAAGAATGATGTAAGGATGAGACTGAAACAGATTTTTTCCCAAAGAAGGAATTGAAACAGAAGGAAAAAAAAAGGCTTCTTATTTTAAGAAGTCTTTTAAAAGTCACAAAGGCATAGTAAGGACCTAGGTAAGAGTATCTCTCATGATCATATATTCCTCTGAGTAACAGAATGGTTTCTGACCAAAAAACCCCTTTTTTCTCAGTCTGAGGTGGTCCAGGGGTCAAAGTCTCTTCTGTCTCCATAGTCCTTAAATGGTTCTTACTGCTTGCTCTCTCTTCACTCTTTTTGTTTATCCATAACGAAGCCATCTGGCCCAACTTTGACAAGGCTGCTCAGTACCTTGCTGGGTAGGGCCTCATACTCCCTTAGTCACGTCAAGTTTTTTTGTCAGACACCATTTATAGGGCTTTTTTGCTTATTAAAACTATTAGAGCTTGGAAACAATAACTGTTTTTTAAAATGTTTTTGCTATTGTAATAAAAATAGCAGGCCACAACAATAAAACCACTCCTCTACATTAAGTAAATTAAAGAAAAACAGTAATGCTCTGATTAAAACACAGGGAAAGGGAACTTTAAACGTAGGGCTGAAAATGACTGAGTCCAGATGAGTTGACTGAGACTGAGTTAATTCTTTGTATTAGGGAGCCAGAACCTTTTTCAAAATGTCTCCAACTCCGAACAAGAAGAGAATCTGAATTTCTTGGAATTTGCATTCTCAAAACAGTGCTCGGTATTTTGACCTTAAGCCAAAGGTGGGTTTAGCTGACCTTGAAGTGCAACAAATTTCTTTGGCACAGCAGTTTCCTACTAAACCTGTTCCCCTTCCCAAAACTTCCTTTACCCCTGTCACCCCTGACTGTATTTGTAGAGGTAAATAAAACATCCTGGGACTGCTCTTGGACAAATAGTATGGAAAGGCTCACGTCAGTACAGTTTAACTCTCCTAACCCTTCCTCAAACTGCCCATGGAGAGATTTTTCTGGCCAGCTTGAGCTGGCTCCCAGCTTGTCCCCATTGTAGCACTACTTCGCTGAGACCAAAACTGTGCAAAACATTTCATAGTATGAATGGTTGCATTCATTCTATACTCAGGCCCATGCGCTGACCTGGTTCAGTTTCTTGGCTTAGCTGTAACCTTTGTGGCCACATCCGATTATCTATTGGCTTCTTTTTGACTTGAAGTCAAGTTGGTTTTATACACTCAGCCTTGGATGTGAAGTTGCCTTAAGTACAGTCCTGCAGTATATCTTATAAAAATCCAAACAAATAAACACTCTGAAGAAACTTGGACATTCTATTAATGTTTTAAAATCTAGATTCTGGAAATCAGTTGAAAAGAAGTATCCAACCATTCTAAACAATTAACTCCAGTAATAAATTACGGGGGCTACATAAGTAATGCATAGTCTTGAAAATAGGGAAAAATTAGTATTGTTATATGAAGCATGTTAACAAACAAAACCCACTAAAGATTCATATTTCACTGATTACCCTTTGACCACTCCAAACTGAGTCACTGTAACTTCTGTTGGTTAAAAAAATGTTGAAATTGTCACACAGGGATATAGCAATGACAAAAACTACTTTCTGTCTCACCAAAAGTTATCTTAAGGAGAGATTGTTGTCAGATGCTGAAATAGGCCTTTTTTCCTTATTCTCAGCACTGCCTTCAGCTTCAGCAGCGACGTGACACCTGCTAAATGGGGAGGTGGAAAAGCCAAGTGGACAGAAGTCAGCTTGTGTCATGGAAGAGCAAGCTTAATATGACTAAAATTGCTATGACTTTGTTTTTACAAACATTAAGGGTTTTTTCCACCCAGCCGACAAACAAAATCCTGCAGCACAGACTTCCATATGTAATTATTTCTTCTATTTAAACAAATATTACTGAGAGGTTCTTTTTCCTTTTTACTTTTATTATTTCCTTTGAAAAAGAAAACACTGGTACTTTGAAAAAGAAGAAAAAAATGTGGCAACTACCTTGCTGGATACAGATAATGTGATTTGAAGTCCTAAAAGGCTCAGGGTAAGTTGGTTGTCCATGTTGTGGGGCCATTAAATAATTGGAATGCTAGAGTATAAAAGCCAGAGAAAAGATACTGGTAATATTGCTTCCCACTGCTGTCTAAAGCAGGGCAGTTTTGAGCCTGTGTGAGGAGTCTCACAGCTTGCTCAGTATTTATTTTGGGGGTGTCTGTTTTTCCTGGAAGACATCTTGCCCTTAATTTTAAAGACTTTTCATAGACATGTGTGCCTGCTCTGGAGAAAGAAAATTTTCTTTTGCCTCCAGCTCTTTTTCAGTTCAGCGATAAACAAGCATCCATCCAAACTAACCTGTGTGTTGCCAGCACAATAGCCCAGGGTCAGGACAGGTGCTGAGCTGTTTGGGCAATCTGGTCCCTTTTATACAGTTTCTAACCGCAAGCAGAGGTGATGGAGAGAGGATGTCAGGCTTTCCTATCCTGAGGCTCATCAAACCTCAGGTTTTTTGGATCAGAGTAAAAGTTTTCCTCAAACCTATGTCCCACACTGCCCAGGCACTGTTTTCAATACTATTAGGCTACTTGGCTTTGCAAACATGCTTTAGGAATCCTTTTTTACCACCTTCAGAGAGAAGGTGTCAGAGCATGCCTGCTACATGGGATGTGGGATAACCCATCTCAGCTGATGAAGCCCAGACCTGAAGTGACACAGTTACAGTGTATTTCTGTTTTGCTGTGCCCTTGAAATAATGATGCAGAATTCATAGCAGATGAAATAAGCAAGTAATAGTTGTTAAATAGATGCTGCTTTGAGGAATGATAAGGCTGCAATAGGCCAGTGAGAGCTTTGACTGTCATATGAAAATGCAGGGTTAACTATACTGTTATTAAAAGCCAGGCCATATTTTCCATACATTTTTACTTGTGAGGTCTCCTTGAAATGCCTTATGAAACTTGGGAAACCAGGCAGCTTTTCTCTAGGGAATATAAAACTATAGCAGCTGATACTGGTAAAATAGGTTATATGGAGCCTTAGAAATGACTGCTTGATTTGTCCAGTATTTATTGCCTGAGTAATGTACAGAAACAGTAAAACAGAAGAGCACAACTTTCCATCTGTGCTGCATTATGCCATACATACATTTTTCATTTCAAATGGTGGTATCCTGTAGGCTTTCTTGCTTTGATATCCTGTGCTACCACACATGATATGATAGAGTATAAACAGACTGACTATAAATCTGAATCTTTGCAGTTTTGAAAACTGAAACATTCCAGCATTCACTTCCCACCAAACAAGCCTCCTAAAGTGTAGCCTGGGTAAGGTGTTTGGATTTTTTTTAAGTGGAGGCAAAGGTTGTTACACAGAAACCTAAAACCAGCTAAGAAAACAGAAAAAAAATTACTAAGACCAAGGAAACAGAAAAATGTCCCCATCTGGTGTACAAGGTGCACATCCCAAAATCTCACCAGAACATAAGGGAAGGGTTTGCTGTTTTGAAAACACAGCTTTCAAGCATTAATTTCCCTTTATTCTCTAAATCTCTGCTCACAAGTTCACACACCTTAAATGTCACCAAAGTGTGAGCCCATGTGACACTGGAGTCTCCCTTTATCTCTACCCATTTGAAATCAGAGAGAGACAGCATGTTAGAACAGATGGACTGGTAGCCTTAAAAGAGGTCAAAGTTGTTGTGTAGCAGGAGGGATCAATTTCAGTGGGTTTTTTTGTTTTGTTTTCCATTGCAAGCTTTATTTATTTAAAAGTATAAGTTAGAACTCCTAGAACTAACTTTCTGGGACATAGTGAATTTTGTGAATTAAACAGCTCTCATTATTTCAATGTTTTATTTTATGTTTCTGACTTGAACCTTATGTAACTTGATGTAAGTATGAAATTGAAAACTACTTTTGGTGATGAGCAGCACTTTAGAGCCCCACAAATCCTTCGTACTGGAGTGAGGAGGGTGGAAGGATGCAGGTGAGGTGTTCTGGACAAAAACTTTCTGAAGGTGACAGTAGAGTCTGTGTATGGAGCTTAATTTAAGTAACTACAGCAAAACAAAACCTTAGTGTGACACTTTTTCAGCAAAAACAAATATCATCTTGTTACTTTCCCAAGAATCCAGGCGCTCAGGAGGAGAAATCCTAAGGGGATCCACCAGCAATGCTTAGGAGAATCTACTGCATATTAAAGACATGCAGGTTCTGGAAATGTTGAAACTTCAGGGAAAACTAAAAAAAAAAAAAAAAAAAAAAAAAAAAAAAAAAGTGTTATTGCATCTCCCATCAATCCCTCAAAAAAAGCTGGAAAAAAGTGTGTTCCATTTTAGTGCTTTATTCTTCAAAACTACATTTATTTCTTTTCTGAAGAACTGCACTGTGTCTAATTTTCATTACAAAGGAAGCACTGCTAGGTATGTTTATGAACCAAAGTGAAAAGTCTTCCCTGGAATGACAGGTATATCTGTGTTATGAATGGAGTTGTCCTGCACACTAGAGTATTTATATATATATATGTGTGTATATATACTTGCATACATATATGTACCTATTTGTATACATATATATTGATACCATTTATAAGATGAGAAGTCATTGAAGGTAGAAAGCTTCAACACCTTTGACTACTAAAAAAAAAAAAATTACTTTGAGAGCAGAGAGGTTTCAAACTTTGTAATTCAGTTATTTAAGAAAAGACATTTCCACAGGAAAAAGAGGAAAAAAATTACATCCCCATGTATATAGTCATTGTAAAGTAGCCCAAGGGGATTACAGATACATGTACTGTATACATTCTAGGTATAGTGGAATTACAGTTGCTTCATGTTTTAAATTAAATTAAAAGATTGTAAAATAAATTATTTCAAATTTTTATATAGACTAAAAAGATGCTTTGATAGACAGAAGTGCAACAGCTATGCCATTTTAGATTTCTAAAACACTTTGAGTGCTGTAGAAGACTAGAAGATGAAGGGACTAATGTGCCCTGACTATTGGGGTTTGAGGGTCTGTCTATGTAGTAGTTTGAAAACAAACCAGTGGGAGATCACAAGTCAGAATTATAATTTAATAGGAAAATTTTAAAAAATGCAATAGTACAAGAACACTGACAGAGTCAGGATACAACCTGTCACCCTGTTGGTCAGGGTGGTGGTAGCAGTCCAGATGAAGTGGTCCTATTGAAGCAACGACCCTGTAGAAAAGGGTCTGGTCTTCACCTAACAGTCCAGTGGTAGCTCTCGTCCTCTGGGAATCCAGTCGGTAAGGGCTTCTAGCACTGTTCCAAAGCCCAGATTATATCCAGGTGGGAATGCTTGGCTCCTCCCCCCTGGGTGGAGCATCTCACAATGGGATGATGTAATTCTATGAGTCATGGGTCCTTGATTGCCCATCAAACAGAGATAGCCCCCAGAGAGAGTTATCAGGGGTGAGTCATGGTAGGAGTTAACAAACTCTGCCCCACCTGCTTTAACAGCTTGTGAAGATGACAATACAATACATACTTTTGGTTACATCATACATTGTAACCTAGGACAGTCTCAAACCCTGATAGCCAGATAGCTGTGGAGCCATCCAAGGATTGTTGGCAATAACGTGCTGTGAGAAAGACAGGATGTGGCTGGAGAGGGGGCCACTCAGAGGTGGGGCAGCACTTCCTTGTTCTGGCTCCTGTAGATAAGCACAACTCAATACAATGCAAGTGCAGGAATGAGGTTGAGAGTGGGCATGGGCTGTTGACCAAAAACCAACCCAGGAGAGGGCAATCAAGACCACCAATGACCCCTGAAGTCCTCTGACCCAATTTCCAGAAAGGTCTAGAAGAATAGACTGCACATGATAACTAAATTACATAGAAAGTAAGTAACTTATCTCTAGGGTGGGGAAAACTTACCTATAAAAAGGTAACCCCATGAAGCCCAGGGGCATGTGTATCCCACCATACCTGGACATTCCATCAGCTGGATTGATACTGGAGCCAGGACTGGTGATCTTTTTTTCTTTCTGCTTTTCTTCCTTTCTCTCTCTCCTACTCTTTAATTCACCTCTCTCTCCTCTTTCACCCTAGCCCTTTACTTGAAACCCACTGCGGTATGGTATGCTAGTAGATAAGGGACTGACTTATTCCAATTTCCATGCCAAGTGTGTCATTTACTAATAAAACTTTTTAAGCTTTTGCAGATACTCTGACTTTCGTCGTTACTTTCAACCATGAGCATCTACGAATCTTGATTGTTCACTTCCACTTAAGGGTGGAATGCCACAAGTGCCCATTTAATAAAAAAAGGAAAATATTTTTGAATTTTTTTTGTTAGAATTTGTTAGATTTTAATCTTTCTTGTTAAATTCCCTTATTTACTCTTAGCCCTTAAGTCTGGGGAAAAGTAGTCTGTTCCCTCCTAGCCCCAGTTTCCCTGAGACAAAGTTTCTCGATACTCCAGATATCATTCTTGAAACTGGCTGTATTGCACCAGATTTTTATCTCAAGTTCAAACAAACCATTGTCTTAAACACTGACCCAGTCTCAATTTTGAAATCGCTTACTAAAAAGCTGTAGCGAAGCATCCACTAAATGCAGGTGCCCTCAAACCAAATAACCTTCTTTTCACCAGCAGCTCCTCATGGTTTCCATTGATACAGAGAGTACAACAGAGCCTTCTACACCTCTCTGCATAGGACTGGCAAAGTCTGTAACTTCTTTGTAAAGAGAAAAAAAATTGTCTTCCTGAGTAGATAAGGTATGTCAAGTTTTTTCATAAGCAGTGGTGTCACAGGCAGGTGGTTGACTTTGCTCCATTAGTTGCAGATTATTTAGTGAGTGGAGGAGACAAACTTCCAAACTTGAGTCAGGTTGTTGTTTTGTTTGCCTTGTCTGCTGAAGCTGTGCATGGTTAGTTGGACTTATTTCAATGCATGTGTCTACACTGACTGCTGGGGTGCTCCAGGGCTGGTCAGGTTCCCTTCTGCCTGAGCTGGGGGTACAGCTGGAGCCCATCCTGAGCAGCAGGCATGACCAGCCTAGCTTGAGGGACAGGGTTAGCTGGGATCCTACCAAGCTGAGGAGATGGAAAAGCCTTGGTGAACATCCCTGCAATGCACATGGAGGGCACAGGCCTCGGTGCTTGGCAATCTCTCCAGCACCACTCAAAGCGAAGTCTATACCCAGCACTGTTCAGCTTTAGTAGTAGCTATCAAGGAGGTGAGGTGGAAAATGACTGAAAACATAATGATCAAGAAAATCTCTCTAATTCCTGTGTCCATTTGCTGCTGACAGCTCCACAGCTTGGGTGGATGTAGTGCAGACAGACATTTCCATTGTCTAAAGAAACGTACTAAAGCATCCCAAAGCAGTATCACAACTATATATTACGGTTAATCTTTTCCCCAGAAATCCTGAACATGATTTTTTTCTTTGTTATTTGTCACTGTTACTTGCTGTCAGTTACACATGACATAATCTTGAAATGATCCTCTAACTTGACTAATCAGCTTTCAGTCCCACATCCTTGTCAGAAACAGAGTATTTCCCCTCAAATCTCTCTTGTCCTGCAGTTTCCTACAGATCCTTAACTAAGATCACTGTGGTATCATGAGCTTGACAGTCTATGAGGATAGGCATCAGATGCTTAACCTTGTTCTGACCATCTCATAACTGTCTTATTAACTGTCCCTACTTACACAGATCTTTTCAAAATCAATGTTCTTTTAAAACACAGAAAGCATTTGTGATATATGAACCAGACTAGCAGTGAGTCAGTCATCCTTTCCTCTAGAAATGTAAGCTTTCACATCAGATCTAAGCCACTAAGATCTTAACTACTTAACATGTGTTTGACTCCAAATATTACTGAAAATAATATGAAAAATGTAACTTATAATGTGGCATGGCAGAAACAGATGTTTCTAATTTTGGTTCTAAACTGATTAATTCAAAATGCAAGTTATTCAGAGAACGATAATTCCAATTATTAAGCAATTAGGAATCAATCAGTAATCAATGCAATACTAGCAGCACAAAAAGAGGTGACATGATAATAGTTTACATATTTTTCATTCATGAAGTACACATATGCTGTATCCATTAAAGCTGACTTCAGTTACTTAACATTCAATTGTGCATTTTGTGGAGTGAGTCAATAGAGTGAATCACTAGCCCACTGCAGTACCATATGGGAAACTTTCCCTCTCCTGAGCAGATGGAGACTAAGAATGTCACAGACAAAATGTGTTTTGTCTCTGGAGAAAGGATGTTGGCTGCTTTGTTCTTAGACTCTTCTACATGCCAAGCCTTCTGCTTGCATTGGGAGTCCTACACTTTGGGGTCTCATGGATATTTCATCATGGCTCCGAAATGCTGACCTGCAGAAGACAGAGAAAACCAGCCTATCCAGAGGCCTGCAAGTAAAATATGACAACTGCTGTGCGATCCAAGATTTAACTGGAGGGAGAAAACAAAAGAAGTCATCACCTTTGCCATCCTTTTAGCAGGTAATCCTCTCTGAGGGTGGCAGGTGCTTTTCATTTCCCTGTGGAAGATTTAGATGAAGGGTAATTGAGATTATGCTACACTTTTGCAGGTGACTGAGATCACAGAAAGCCTATTTTCTGTTCCCTTTGGCTCCATCTACCTAGAACTAATTTTTTTCTCTTTTTCTTTTTTTGCTGCTGTACTTTTTCTCATTTTTCTGTTCACATCTTTCTCCAACTGAAAGATGATCACATCCCTTTGAACTGTCTGGAAACAGCAGAAGGAAGATACCACGAGATATTACAATTGCACTTTCTTTCTCAAAGAAATATAGTCAGGACCACACACACCCACCCTAATTTTTAAATCAACAGGGTTATCATGGATTTGAATCTGATTCTGCCACCTGTCAGTGGACAAAATGACCAGTCAGCCTATGCAAAATGTAACCCATTTTCTGAAAGTATCTGTCTGCTGCATGCTGACCATGTTGGAGCTTAAATCAACCCCTAATTTAAATGCATCCAAGGCTGGGTGAGTCTGAGTTTATGTGCAAAAAGTCTGAGCCCACACGTGACTAAATATAATGTAATTTTTTTACAGTTATTTCTTTACTGCCACTCCTAGGTTCAAGAGTATGCATTTCCTGTTTTTGCAGTGTCTATCACTGTGAGTCCAAGTCTAACCAGTCTCTTGATTACAACTGCTCTACGACTCTTGCCAGATTCAACCCTAGATGAGCTTTGGCTTCTCCAGCCTCACCTCTGCACACTTGGACAGTCCCTCTGTATCCCTCCTGAGTCATATTTCTCCCAGAGAAGCTCTATCCCTGGTTCAAGCTTCTGTTCAGCTGTTTTTGATGTTTAAACTGAGGGAAGAGTTCTTTGCTCATTCATCCAGGTCTCCTGCTGTCTTTTCTTGAACACTCATCAGGGGGGATAAAACTTGAGCTTGGGGAAAATGATCATTTAAAATCAATGAGCTCTTCAGGACCCTTCTTCTACCCTGTTTTCAAGGTCTCTTCTGCCAGCCTTTACTGTGAGCCCTCTTACCAATCCAGTCTACAACCTCTCCAATTGGGTGTGGGTCACCACCATCTCCCCTGCCTGATCCTTTATTCCTAGTTTAAAGTTCTCCTCCCCAGGCTGGCCAGCTTGTTGACAAAGACCATTTACCACTTGGTACTTGCTGCAATTGGTCATGTGGGTGACATTTTATCTCAGAGATGATCCCAAGCTTGTAAAAGAGGATCCCTGTTGTCAACATTGGCTGTACAACTGTTTGTTGACCCATGGGGTCTGTCCATCTTTCATCAAGTCCTTCCCTCTCACTGGAAGAATCAAGGAGATGTCACCTGGTCCTCTGGGCCCTTGGCCTTCGCTTCAAATGCAATGTCATGCTTGCAACAGTTCAGGTTTCCCCTGCAAGTATTGGTGCCCACAGGGAAGAGCAGCAGTGGGGGATAATCCGAGGACCAGACTGGCAACCTCATGCCCTGGATCCAAAAGCCTGGCAAGCTGCAAACATCCCTAGACACCAGGTCAGAGGAGATGGTGGTGTCCATCCCCTGTAGCAGGGAGTTTCCCACAGCTCCTCCTGATGCTGCTTCCTCCTGATACTGCTGCAAGTCTCGGGCTCAGCCTGCTCAGATTCTTCATTGGACACAGCCCTCGGCCCTTCATATGCGACGTGGGCACAGAACCCACACTGTAGCTGCAGACTTGCAGACGGGGCAGGAGTTATCCTCCTAGAACGAAAAGCCCCAGGATTCCAGCCTTTAAAATCATGGAAATCTATAGTAAGCTCAGACTTGGTCTACTCGTCACTCAATGCAGTTAGATCTTTGCACTCGTGGAGAAGATTCAGTCGGCGTTTTTCTCACCACCTCTGTTGCTGCACTGCCCTGTGACCTCCCACAGCTGCTTTAATTGACTGCATAGCCTTTTCCTCAGTGCACACCTCCTGCAGGCAAGGAGCACATCTCCCCCAGCCCAAGAAAGCAGATTGTAATCCCAGCAAACCCAGGACTGAGGGCTGCATCCTCACGCAGGAGCTCACTTTGAGTTCAACTCTGGCACATTAGGAAGAATTCCAGCAGTGGATGTGGACCATGCTCTGTAGCACTTCACCTTCATCTCCGTCAGCACATCCAGACACTGTGTACAGCAGAGCTTCCCCCACCCTTCCATGCCTATTTCTGCATAAACAGTTTAGGACTCTCCCTAGCGCCTCCGGGGAGGGTGCTTGGCTCTTCAAAATCAGCAGCAAGTAGAAAAGCACCTTTTGATCAAGAACATCTGTCAGAGCTTTTTAGAAGTGACTGGCGCTTGCTAGCCAACTCAGCTCACTGCTGCCACCCTTTCCCAATGATAGTAGTCACCCCAAAGTTCCTCAAAAAGTTCTTAGGAAAAACTTCTGAAAGATGTAGGAGCAGAAACCAGAAACTGCTGCACAAACTGCTGCATCTACTGGTTACCTCTTCTACCTCTTCTAGTGGATGCTCAGTGCCATTCAATATGAGCTAATTTCAGACATCAGGATGGTTTTTTATCCCTCTGATTTACAACAGATTATGTTTATGAATAGGGACCTTCTACAGACTGTCTTCAGAATGTACAGACATCAGAGCTGACAGCTGTGGTTGTATTGAGCTTCCCAAAGTTTAATGAGGCTCTACATAGTTTTTTAGCTTGAAATATGCTATTGCAACTCCAAGGTTAGAAGTCGTTACCTTATGGTCAGACTGGGATCAAGGAAGTGCAGCTGTCATAAGTTTCTTTACCTTCACCAGGAGGCAAATTCACAGCAATTCACAATCGTGCTGCATCTGGAGAGCGTGGTTTCTCCATTGTACATCTGAATGACAGCTTTAGTGATGAGACAGGACCAGACTGAGCCTTCAGATTTCGCTTAAATCATTGTCACACATACATTTGCAACAGGAGAAAATGACAACTATGGCTAATCAAAAATGTTTTCAGAAGCTGCCTCTCAGCATAAAATACTATCAGTGGCATCACACAGAGCAAAGTAAGAATTTTACTCCAAATCCGCTAACAAACAATCCAGATTTTAAGTGACTACCATAGTTCCTCAGGGAGGGAGGGCTTTACAGACAGTACATTTGTTTGTATTCTGTCAGCAAAACAGGTCAACTGAAGTCAACTAAATTGTAAATTTTTATAGCTAGACTTTTCATTTGTAATTTTAGTGAAGGATTGAATGTACACAAGTATAATACACTGAGGTGCTTAACAGTGTTAGCACTTTTTAAATATCCATATTTATAAATGGACATTTATTTATCATATATTATAAAAAAACTGTTAGAAAATTATAGAACACAAATTTATAAAAGTGACATATTTGAGGGCCTCTTAACTGTAAAATTTTCAATCCATCATTTCCACAGAGTAATAAAATAAATATTTTGTTTATTTATCCAGCCAAAATTTTACACTCAAATGAGAAGGGGAATACTTACCAGCCTAGAGAAAATATCTGATTAAGGAGTGTGTTAAAGCTGGAAATAGGAACACGATTGTAAAGTCTCTGAAATGACAAAACATAATCTCATTGGCCATCAAAATACTTGGAAGAACAAAAAAAGAGACATGCCAGACATCCAAAATGGCATTCATAAAATGAGGTCCTCAACATCCTCCTTCCTAATTGTCTTTTTATTCTTTCTTATTATTAAGTAATTGTGAGATTCTATTTCAGAAGCTTGGAGGAAAGCTCATTCATAGCATGGAAAATGATGTAGAATTCTTCCCTAAGATGACATAGGTTATTCCTTCCACTCTCTCTTTCCAGGAATTCAGAACCTAATTCAAGTGAACATTAAAGTACAAATGCAGTAGACATCAAGGTAATTTGTGATTTATGGGTTTTGGATATTGCTTTTTTCTGCTCTGACATTCTTTTTCTTTACTGTTGATTTATTTAGCTCAAATTTACTGTTTTACACTTTGTTTACATTTTAATTGAATTTATTATTATTCATTAAGTTTCTTGTTTATGTATGACTGATAAAATTAGATACAAAAACTGTGGGCTCCAGCAAGCTGTAATACATGAACTGGTTTGTTCATAGTAGAACCTTAACTCTGGGAACCAGCAAGAGCAAAGGAAGCCCATGTGAGATTAAAGCTGTGATAGATTTTGGAGGAAGAAATTGACATTCAGGACTTGCCTGCTTGCATTTGCCATGAGATCACAAGCCTGCTTCAGAAAGAATACACAGTTATTTGATTTTCCCTAAAATTTTGTCTCCCAGAAACTTTGTTCACAATTTTGTGAGGTCAAAAATCATTTGGGAATGTAGGAAAATTGCTCGATCAGTCCATTCACCACAGATTTCCAAATACAGCTAGATTTGTAGGAAAAGGGAATCTGGCATCATGTCCCTGCTCATTCACATGCAAGCAATGCTGTCTAGGAGCAGAGGTGAGGCAGAGCCCAGATGCTGCCCAGGGCTGGACATGTCACAAGTAGACAATGTTATTTAATCAGAGTGCATCTTCATCATAACATCTCCAGGGAAAGTTTGTTAGCTTTGGCAGACTTCTCATAACCCTGCACTTTAATCTCCTGGTACAAGTTGATGACAAGTTCACAAATGGGCAGGAGTTTTCCTAATACTTGGCAATAGGGGCAGGACTTCCAGAGGAATTATTCTATTAATACAGAAAATCCTCCTTAAGTGAAAAATGTGAATGACCGGGTTAAAACTGTCATTTAAAATTCATGCATCTATTCACTAAGTTTTGTTTTCATCTCATTTTTATCTCAGCCCAATTCCTGGCTCCCTTACCCCTGCAGACCAGACCCTGCAGCTCCCAGGCACTGACTCAGCACCCTGTGGAGCTGGTGGCGAGGTGTGGCCATGCCTTCCTGCTTACACTGACCACCAAAAGTGTGGTCATCTCAGTTCATGGAAGCTGAATTGACTTGCCTAAGTCTAAGCTTATCAAATAGGAAAAAGGACTGCTAGAGAAAAATTCACCCCTTTCTGAAACAGGTGACAGCAGGAGAAGCACTGTGGAGGTGTCTCCATCTCTCCACTAAAAGAAGAGCTGCCAGCTCAGATTCAAACAACTATTTTTCCTGTGTGAGAAGTTAGGTGAGATGAATCCCACCTCCAGTGCTCAGATTAGGAGTCACAGCTATTTCTTTTCCACCAGCTGCAGTGGAGGCAAGATCTGGCAGGCCTGGATCACTCATCTCACTCTTAAATTTAAACACTATATTAGTAGCAATGCCTAAATTAGGCATTTAGAGTAGGTAGTTTAAATATGGTCCCCGATCATAATTTCATGTGCTCTTAGTGTGCCTGGAAACACTTGGGCTCCTTTCCAGACTGAAACATCCAAATAGTATTGCATTATAAAGATATCATGAATGATGTATAGCTCTGCATCACAAAGTAATGCATAGCAATTTTATCTATGTTTACTTTTTCCCTGAGTTTCATTTGAATGTCCCCATCAAAGCTGCTGATGTTAACCACAACAGTGACCAAAATATGACTGCACCACTGTGAAAGAAAGCAAAAAAGAAAGAAAGAAAGATAGATTTTTATTTATGAATATTCCCTTTTTCTTGTTATTCTCATTGTTGAAAGATATTACTCCAGAATGACCATTTCAGTTCATTTAAAGCTTTAGGAGACAGTAAGAAGACTGGGGAGCCACAAGTTAGCCTTATCTAGTTATTTAATCAAAGAATGTGTGCTAATTTCATGCTGAACACTATATTGTCTGCTCTGCCAGAAAAACGTAGTCTCTAATTCAGTACCTTACTGGCTTACAGTTCGTATACCAATGGGGAAGATTATATGGAATTTAACGTAAGTCCGAAAATGTAAGTTCTCTCAGGTCTTTTGGGAAAAGATATATTGGTGGCCAGGATAAAGGAAAAAAATTATGAGAACTTTAAAGCAGAAAAGATTCCAGCGTATGGGCCTCAGGAAAAATGGATAGATATAAGTCAAAAAAACAAGATTATGTGTCTGTTTCATCTGGTTTTGTTTTAGTTTCCCGGGTTTTAAATTTTTGTTTAGTTTTTCTATTTACAATAACGACACACTTTTAAAATGCATTGAAAGCAATGCAGAGATGATTCAGAAAGTACATTGAGCAACGTATCCAGCTTCTGTAATAAATATAGAATTATTATACATGGTTCTGTGCACCTTTATTCATATAAAACTAGGGAGGAAGATGCCTTGCAACTATATCCTGCTGTCTGTTACTTAAGTTCTCTTTTTATTTAAAGGTAACTGAAAATGAGCATTCACTGTGGACATTCTCTAGATCTTCCTGAACCTCTGTAAATGTGCGCTCTTCTCTCAAAGGAGGAGAGAAGTGAGCTAAGTGAGACAGAAGACTTTGAAAGTCTTACCTCTCCATATGTGTTTATCTGAATACTTTGTAGGACTGCACACAAATTGCATGTAGTCTATGTCTTACTTTTTTCTCTGTTAAAGAGTATATCATCCTCTTACAGACAAACTGATCCTTGAAGGTAGATTCACTGAGGGGTAAGGTATAGAAATCTCTCTCATATCCTCTATGTTTTATATAATTAAACCTTGCAGAGACTCCAGCATGTCCCTTTTTTCTTACATATAGTTCATAATAAAGTGTCACCACTCATTCAAAGCTCCTCCACCCGACCATTCCTATGCCATTCCCACTAGGAATTTTCTCTTCATCTGTTCCTAGGCAGCTCAAATAAATGGTTCCAAGCTCTTTTTAGTCCTTTGGAATAAAATACGTTTACATATCGTAGAAACATACATCTCACAGATGCAGACCACGGAGGGTAGTGCAGAGTTTCCACTAGTGCAGGGACTCCTCAGAGTATAGTTTAAACTGATTCCAGGAAAATGTACTTGGAGATGCCATATGGAAGAAAAGAGGATTCCTCTGCTTAGGAAGGTTTTTGAAGCAGAGTCTTTGTGGGTCGCTTTCCTCTATTCTATCATAGAAATACCAAATATAAGCTTACTCATAGACAATCTTTGGATGAAGGAAGGAAGCTGTAATCACAAATTCAGCAGTTCATGGATACTTTCTAAGTATTTAAGCATGACATGGGATTTACAACCACAATGATGTCTGTAGTCATGGCAAAAGCTAGACCTGTGAAGTCACACAATGCACTAATGAGCTGAGAGACCTCCGAGAACATTTAGGAAGTGAGAATCTGACAGCTTCTCAAGGTAAAGGCCAAGAACAGGCAGTGCTGCTAGAAACCCCTTCTAGTAAAACTGAACTGCAAGTTCACATGAAAGGAAATACCCAAGGGTATTTTAATTTTTAATCTTCTATTATTTTAATAAAATATTTTTTAGGAAAAAGAAAGTATTTATTTAAAAGGAGAAAATATACTTTTAAGAAAAAGATTTGAGAAGTATTTTCACTGTCTGGTGTGGTATGAGAGACCGTACCTTACTCAATATGCATAAGTGAAATAATCACTATTAGGTAGGAAATGTTTGATGGTTTTTGCTATGAAAGCATTAAAATTAGATGCTTAGGTTTTTCCATACATATTCTGGCATTACCCACCATAACAATATCTCTAAGTATAGTCACAATTGTTCAACACTGCCAATTAAAAAACCATGTTCCAAGTGCCCATAATTTTTTAAAAATTTTAATAACAAGATGAAATTTCCCATATTAGAGGTCTGCCTTGGGCTCATCTAATTATTTTTTAAAAAGTTCACAAATTATTTAGATAATGTTTTTGAGACCAAGATAAAGGCCACACACATAGTTGCGTCCACATTGAGAAATTCTTACAACCTTTTCATTGAGAAGCTGTATTAATACAATGCTTTGAAGCATGGACCCAACAATAAACAAGGGATGTGAATGTTGTATGGGTGTCAAAGATGCCATTTTTTGCATGGACTTAATTGACTTTGCAGCAAAGTTCAGCGCATAATGTCTTTACTAAATGTAGCTAATATACTAATGCTGCCATAAAGCAAAACAAGGTGCAGAACATTGTATCTTCACTGACCTCAGTGGGTCAATTGTTCTTTTCCTTTCTTCATTTTCGGAAATCACTCAGCCATTTGAAACTTAAGGATGGAAAGAAGGAAGCAAGTAGCCTGAGGCACGCTGTTGATCCCTGACTATTTGGGTTAAAACCAACAGAGTTACAAGTAAGACCTTTCAAAGAAAGATAAAGGAACTGTTTTGCATAGGGACAAACACTCCTCTTCTGCAAATGTGTAACATCAGTGACTTTCAATGACAGATATTGCTGGGGTTATTGCACGTGCATCCCATGCTACAACTCCTTAGTCGTTCCACAGGGAAAATAAAACCAGATCAGACCCCAAAGCACAACTGGAATTAGAATAAAACATTTTTAAAGCATTGCAGCTTGGAGAAAGTATCATTTCACTATGTATTTCATGGCTGAGTAACAGAAACCAAACACTGGAAGGAGAGCTGTTCATGGTGTGTCATATGTCTAACCAAACTGGAAAACATAACAACAGAATATCTCATGAGATCTCATCCTCATGAGATTTCCAAATTTGAGAAACTGTTTGGATCAGTATATGAAACCTTGAATGCTTGAATTTCTGAATCTTGAAGGATTTGAAGCTTGCCAGTTATTTTTAACATATGGGTTAGTCTATTTTTTTATTATCTATTTTTATTATTTTATTATCTATTTTTTTTTTTTTTTGAAAAGCTGGTTGTGATTTCTCAACCTGATAAAAGTGTGACTCTAGTCTGAAATTAATTTTCCAGGGCCCAAATACCAAGTGCAAAGCTACTACACTGATATAACAACAAAACTGACAGTGGTCCTGGTCAAAGGGGACCCAGTCCCAAGGCCAAAGGTTACACACAGAGTCAGGTAATATGCCTGGAGTCTGTAATTTCTTCCTTGGCCCTTTCTGATAAGCTCCAGGTCATTCCTTTCAACCGTTTTGCTTCCCTATTTAAAATACTTCCCTCTTCCTCAGGACTTTCAAAAAGCTGCTTCTGAAGCCCATGAGCCTTGTACTGCTGGTGCTGATTGGTCACAGCAGTGAGTCCTGTGAAGTGCTCTTTCACCAGCGTGAGCTACATTGAGCTTCAAGAACAGACAATTTTTTATTTCTCAGCAAGGCACAGTTGCTAAGAAAAAAGGCATAACAAATGGGGGGAAGCTGGGTAGATGTATTGGACAAATGCAGGCTGTCTAAAACATTTTTTCTTTCTTTGCAACACCTAAAGGTCTTAGAGGACAATAAGAAAGTTATAGAAAGACAATGAACTGTGTAGTGCAGGTGATGTGATGATAAAGGTGCTGCACTGGCACTGGATACCCCAGCTTCTCTTCCCATTTTGCCATCAGTCTATTCCCTAATCCACCTGTCATCTACCAACTTTCATCAGTTGTGCAAAGTTCAGCTGTAAATTCACTATGGCCTGGATATTCACTGTGAAAATTCAGTATTTCATATGCTACTGAAGGATCACAGCACTTCCTTAACCCAGCCAGAAGGAGTCTAGACTCTGATTCAGCTTTCAGAGAAGAAACTCCAGGGGTTTTTAGCATAAAAATCTTCCCACTCTCAATCCCCAAATGAAGTCTCAACAAAAAGCCCACAACTTTATAAGAGAACTATAAGCTATTGTTCCAAATGTTTCTACTGCTTGCTTTCTCTTACAAGTTTGCCTTTTCACCCTTTCTCCAGAGCTATTCTTTCTCTCCTTCTGATCTTGTCCTCCCTCTCTGCTAGACTGTTCGTCATCTGTCTTTTTCTCCTTCCTTCCTTCTCTGAGAAGGGCTTTGGGTCAGCACTGCTCAGCCATGCTTCCTCCAGGCTGATTGGACTCTTCTGTCGCTGTTTGACAGATGAAATTCCCAAAGCTCCTAGTTAATTTTAGGGTGTCTGGGGGAGGAAGGAGCCTGGCACTGAACCAAACACACATTTAAATGTGCCAGAAAATTACACAGCGGTCAGAAAATTGCAAAATCTGCAATTTTTATGCAGCCCACAATTTTCTAGAGGTCTTGATTATCATCCGGAGTTCAGTGTTTTACAGGAAGTGCAAGAGGTTACATTTCCAGTGATTTTTAAGTGACCCCAAAACTATTACACTGGAAAAATTCATACCAGTATTAACTATTTCAGTGACATTTCCATCTATTTCAAGAGCAGTCAACATGGAAAAAAAAGCTTTTCTTCCGAAACAGATTGGAGTTTTGAAGATGATTATTCTTAGGGTCTATATCAACAACAAATTATCCAAGCAATGATGGATCTAATGCATTTTGCCTTTGGGGAGATTCAAACTGAGAATTCTGTTGTAGGAGTGTGGTTTTGTGCATATGCGCATAACACAATGGAGATCTGAGAGAGCAATCTCTTACAAAACAAGAGCAGTGTAAGTTGTTAATTTTATAGATAATGTCAACAAGATGATAATCTGCAGCTGATGACTCCTGAAAAACAGAAAAAAAAGATGTTACCGTGCGATTGATCTAGTAATTTGCTCCAATATGACCAATTTGCTATTCACTGCAATAGCAGCCCAAGCTGCCAGGCACCAGCAAAAACCCCCTGGAGCTGACTGTGCAGGTGATGAATGTACAGAGTTCTGTAACACGTTTTGCAGCAAAAACCCCCCACACCTATTTCATTCAAATTCAACATAAATGGAGTGCAAAACTACAAACTTATGTCACGAATTCTCACCATTCAGCTCATGAATGAAATATCGGGACAACTGGGGTGTCAGGACAATCCAGTTTCCTACTGTGTGCTGTGTAGGCAGAACTGCTACAAGTATGTCCCTGCAGCTTTAGGGATATCCAGTGGAATTCCCACTCTGGATATTGCAGACACAGCACAGCACCCACTGGACAGAATGTGTTGCTTGCATTCAGTGCAAGAGGAAAAGAGATTTTACTGAGGGTTGCCCCATGACCCCTAAGAGCTGCAGCTGTGTCCAAGAATATTTTTAAGATTTTTTCTTTGAGCTTTCACTTCTCTCAACTTTTTAATTCCTGTCAACAGACAGTTGTAAATGTTGAAACTTGCAGAAACTGTCTTAACTTGCAAAGCCTGTCTTATTTGACATCTTAGCCTGGAATAAAATTTTTACAGCTGTGATTACTCTCTGCTGTGCGTCCCGCAGCCCTGACCCCTCCATGAACAGCTTGGTCAGTGTGGCTTTGTGCAGGGATGGGAGCTGGGAACATGCAGCCATCTCTCAGAAGTCTCAGCAAGAAAGGAGCTGGCATCTTCCTGCTGGTTCCTGAGTCCAGGCAACCCTCAGGCTCCCCCAAACTGAGGCACAACCATCATGTACACAATCCTTTTATTCAGTATTTATATAGTCTTGACAATTAACCACAATATCTTTTTACTTCTGTAAGATGCAGCATTTTCCCATTGCAGGACAGTTCTGCCAGATTTGACCCTTTGTCTAGGAAAATCTCTATGCTCTCCTGCAAAATGAATGATAAAGAGCGACAAGAATGGGCAAAGAAGTTGAACCACACCGGATTTGCAACCCACTAAGATTTGGAAGCCGACAGGCAGACACATGAGCTTCACAGGGAGGAAACAGAGTGAGAATGAAGCTACAAGAGAAAGTGACCTCCTTACCTTGCTAAGGTCCCTGCAGGCTTTTATCTCCTGAGCATACAAGGCTTATCATATATTCATCTTTTTACTCTGGATTCGAGCTGCATCGATGACTTCAATACTGATGCATACACAGAGACTGCTTGGGGTCTTCCATTGAGCCCAGGTCCCCTTAAGTGAGGGATGTCCTGTGTTGTAGCAGTAGACTGTTAAGTACAGTTGACTTTCAGTAAAATACTTCCTTCTATGATGAGCAGATGTGGGCACAGCATGTGTGTGAGGGGCAGCACTTCATATACAAAGACAGTCTGGTCTTCAGCATGTGAAGCTGTTTCATGAAGAGTCATACTTCACCTACCGATCTTGAGATAATCTTGCAAAAGCTACAGCTTGCTCCTTTGTGTCATTTAAAAGGAATTAATATGAGGTTTACCAAATGATAGTTACTTACAAGACTGGTATAATCCGTATAATGAAATGTCAACTTCCTTATCTATTGACATATTTCCTAAACTGATATTTAAGAACAGCATCAGAGATATATGTTCCTAAGCTTAGTTTTTCCTGTGCTAGCTCTCATAACTTACAATCATACATCAACTTACAATTGTGCTCCTTTATACTGAGGAAATTATGAGGACTGTGACTTCTTTTTATAAAAAGACTAATAAAATTAAGCAATAATCTACAAGCATGAGAAGGTTACCGTTTTAAATATCATCTCCTGCTGTGAATTGAATAACAAGGTAAAGGTTTTAGCATTTATAAATGTCATGCCAACACAGACATTCATTTTAACAGCATGACATGCGTATTGCTTATAAACTTATTGCTCTTAAAGATTACCACTATACTGTACAGATGGTTTCAGGATACAACTTAAAATTTTAAGTGGTTCTGAATTTTAGGGCTTTGTTGCAACAGCTGATAATTCTACTAAATGTCTTATCACTAAAACCAGGAATTACAGTAATGCTATAAGAAGCGTCAGACTCTTACATGCTATTAAATTTTTCGATGAGAAAAGAAAACCCTAAACAATTTGACCACAGCTCTTGATGCTGTCTCAAATGTTCTGATTAAAAAGCACTACAACTTGAACTGGACAGAAATGGCATTTATCTCAAGCAGTATTTTCTGTCTGCTTGCTGACAAGAGACACAAGAAATGCTAGAATTAAATGGTATGGATTCAGACTGTCATCAAGACACTGTGCTTTCAAAACACTGATGAAATGAATTTATTTAGCCAGAAAGAAATGAGGTTGAAAAAATGAGAGGTGTCATGTCAGCACCTTCAACTGGGAAGTAAGATGTGGTCTATTTGCCAGTTTATTGCTCTAATCAGGGACCCCGACATTTCCCTACCCTCTCCCTCCCTCCTATCCTCCAACCTGCTTAGCTGAAAAGAATCATGAAAATGCACCATGGTGGTTTCTTCCATGATGCCACTGCCATTTGGTGATCTAATTGGCCCCAGAGGGCCTCTCAACTATTTCCATCAGAGATAGAAAAGATTTTCTTCCTTCTGCTAGAGACAGATAGGAGACATTAATTATGCGGACAGCATCCAAGAGAGCAGCAGACATTCTCAACTAAGTCAACATGCAAAACAGTTGTGGCAATTGTCACATTATAACAGCAAATGGCTATGGCAGGGGCTAAAAAACAACAAACAACCTCCAATTTACTATAAAAAAGAGCCATGAAGAATTTAGCTTGATGTGCAGATTCCACAAAAGTGCAAAAGCTTGTTCTTGGTATTTTCTCTTTCATTAGAAACGTGACTTAAAATAGAGTATTTCCACAGTTTCTTTAAAAAATATATATATTGTAATAAAAGCCAGACAAAGATTATTAAAACTTTTATTTCTACTTCTTAAACTATTAGGAAACAAAAACTCATTTCAACCAGGCATAATGGCATATGCTTACTTTATAGGAGCATTCTCTTCCCCACCCCAAAAAACTGTAAGTATAACAGGGAAAAAAACTCATACACCAATCATCTCTTTCTCAGAAGACACGAGTCTTTGTTAAAGTGTGAATTGAAAATCCTGGGAGATGAAGAGAAAAAGAAGAGGTGTAGGACAAGGAAACCTGTTCCATTTTCTAGCAGCACAAAATTGGACAAAATGCTTCTTCTTTCAGGAAAAAAAAAAACAAACCAAAAACCCAAAATCCAAAAGGAAATATAATTTAGAGGTGGGGAAGGGAGGAATTATTGCAGAAAGAATATTAAAGAGAGAAAACAGGGCAAACAGACAGCCTTAGTTCTACAGAGTACATATATATTGCAGACAGCTGCATAATTTACCCAAGAGAGAAATGTCATATGAAGCTGTTGCCAGTACCACAGTAAACTCATTTGAAGCAGACTCCAGCCCCCTGAGTCCTCACTGTCAGCCCCACAGAGATACCCCACTATCCTCTCCAAGAAGAAGAGTCAATCACTGGAGAAAGCTCTGTGCTGTGCTATCACTTGCCTTCCCTGGAGCCAGGACTGTAGGTGCAGGCAAGCACTCTGCACGCTTGCTGCAGCACTGGCCCCCAGTGGGAAAGCTGTGACCTCAGTCAAAGTCAGGCAGCAGTATGCAGGACACATGCCACAGAATCTAGACCCATGTGCTGGCCAGAAAATTACAAATATATGCACATAATAGCTGGCAAACTCTCATAGTTTGGAAAGGGCGAGTAAAAGCAGCATAGAAAAGCTCACGCTTTGAGGTGGAGTTTGTTTCTGTCCCATGCAGCTGCAGAATGCCAGAGCACTTCAGCTTCAGCCAGGAATAAGTCTTTCAGGCTATGGGCAAACAATCCCTGCTGTTCCTGAGCCAAAGCACATGGCTGAGTCCCTGAGAAAATTTGGGAAGGTCTGAAGGGCTGATCTCTCTTGCTTAGGGCTTACAATCATTGGGATGCAGATAGGTGGATTCCCCCTTCTCCCATTTTTGGAGTAGTAAAAAAAATTTCTGGCCCAGCATCTGGAAATTGTCTCTATGAGCCAAAAAAGGTTCAAGCCAACACTATACATAACATTACTAGACAACAAGCCTTAGTCTGCTGAGCTGAACTCTTCCCTGAATGGTTGTACAGTCCTCCAGGAACACTCCTCCCAAATTCCCAGCAAGAAAATCCCATTATCCCACGCTGCAAAACCAAGACACGTTAATTCCACTCTTGTGAATGTGTTTTGGAAAAGAAGAGTTTACCAAATATGATATGCCTCATGGGTCTTCCCTGACAAAGGAGCAACTTTCCCAGTAAGTCAGGTATTAAGAGGATCAAGCCAAAACAGTTGAAAGTGATAGCACAGTGCCCATTGTCACTGTTCTGCTCCTTTTACAGTGCTTCTAATTAGAAGTATCTCACTGTTTGCACAAGTTTCTGTTGTCAATCAGACCTCACAAATTGGCATAGGTAACTGTATGTTAAATCACATCATTTCACAAGTCACAGGATTTTATGGTATCAAACACTTACATGATGCCAACCAATCTCTCATCATGAGAAACAGATTATTTTAAATTAAGAGAAGATGGTAAATTTAGTTAAAATGCTAATACAACCAGTGGAACCATAGCATAATAAAGTCAACATTTTACAGTATATATGGATTGTACAGCATATACAGTGCGCTGCCTGCTCAAGGCAATGTCTTATTGCTGCTAATGACCACTAAAATAACCTCCTGACTTAGCAAATCTGCCTCAACTCAAAACGTAAGGGGCCTGGGGTGTTTTGCAAGAAATCGTCTTGGCATAAATTAGGTGCTGCTCAGTCCTGAGTCAATGGACTCTGATGCCCATTAACCATTGACTGCAGCCACTGGGACATGGTGCAGAACCAAGTGTCTGGTGTGTGGCAAGACTGACATCCTGGTCTGGTTAACCATTTAACTAGAAGCACCTGAGAAGAGTAACACTGGTTATATAGGAAAACTGATCATCAGTTAAGAAATCTGCCAGATCAAAGACCTAATATATTTCTAAGAACGTGATGAAAATTTTTTCTACTTAACAAGCATCAATGGGTGCAAAGCTGTGTTCCTTACGCTCTAGACACTTCCTTTCAGGGATAGAGGCAACTGTTTTACAGCTGGAGCTGATTTTTTTTTATTCTAAAGAAAATTTTGTCTTAATTGGCAGCTAATGGAAAAGAGTGTTCCTTATCTTTAAAGAGAGGCAGGAAAATCTAGGGCTGGTTTCAGTCTGCTGTAATTGCAACACAACAATCATTTGTCAGACCTGCGGGGAAGCGAGGATGAAATGGTAGCTTGCAATACCAGTGTGTGTGCCACAGATGCTACCCAGGGATTCAGGTTAATTACATACCAGGCATGCTTAGGGACCACCCGTGTAAAACAGCTGGCAGGATGGAGGCTTAAAATTGCTCCCTGCTGGTTCTACCATTTCATGCTGCCCTCTTCAATTCAGTATTAATCTCTTCATCTGGGCTAATTTACTTCACCAGGATGAGTAACTTAGATTCACTTATCTCCACTCTCCAAGCCTTGCTGGCTCTGGAACTGCTCCACTCCATTCTCTATCTATTACTTCAATTGTCTGAACCTAAAGAGTTTATTGATGTGTATGGGTAAAGATTTCCAAGTGCCATAAACATCACTGCAAAAGCCAAAGGAAGCAGGTATTAATTTAAAAGAAAATTTAGTAACAAAGACCCAGTAGTGTGTGAGCTCATCTACCCAGGATGTGATTAATTGTTTCATTCCATGTCCTAATGTTATACAAAATATTCTTTACTTATCTTTGCTATAACACTGAATCATCTGAGATGTCACTGAGGTCATCCTGTTACGTTTGACTTATTTCTGCATTTCTAGGCTCTTCTGGCTTTTACCTGAACCATGACAGTACTTAAGGAGAGGTAGGACTTTGTGCTTCGAAAATAAATGACATATTATGAGCACTAGTAGGACCATAGGTGATAGAGAGTAATGTGATATATTTGTAATAATTCTTCTCACCCAGATAATGAATTAGGTTTAGTTTCTTAGGCCACTCCATAATCATAAACTAAAATGGTGATAAAATGTCACTGGCTTTAGAGATATCAGCTGAAAATGACCATCATTCTTGGAATAATTTTATTATTAAATGGCTGTCCTCTTATTGTTATACAGCAAATATAATATTTCAAGAGGGTGGTTATTACAGACTGGGTATTGTCAGGCAGGTTTTCCTAAAGGATTTAATAAGCTGCATGAAATGAGCAGGGCTAATGGATGCATTGCATTGTTCATGCTGTCCTTTTGTTTAGCCTATGGAAAAGAGATTTGTTTCTAGATACTGGATGACAAACTGCCTGCAAACAATGTGGACAATCAAGCAGCAGTCTCTAGCAGTGGAAACACTGTGCACACTTCCATTTTCACCCTTCCATTCTCCCACTGCAATGTCCCTTAAGCAGAAGTTTGCTCCTTGACTTCAGTTTACTTTTCTACTTCAGTTGTTCAGCAGGGAGTCTGAGACCTAACTCTGGCCTCAATAACCAACATTCATATTACTAAAGACCCTACTCCAACACTTACATGTAACTTGAGTAACTGCTGGCATTTGAAACTCAATCTACAGCCCACAAAGCCACAGGAGAGGCTGTCACTGATTATGGTAGGCTATGGAATAGGCTCTTAGGCATTGCTGTGCACACCAGTTCCTTATACACGAGTGTGTATATATGTACACTAGCAGTAAATTTGACGGTGGGTGGAAAGGGTCCTACGAAAGGAAGCTATCCTGAAGTTCTGGTGTATTTTAACTCATAGCAATAACATAATGTCCTCAAGTGTATTAAAGCGCAATGCTGATAAAGAATTGTCATTTAACAGCAAATAGTGATATAAATTAATTTAGAAACCGGACACAGTTGAGGAATATGAGAGACATCCAGCAAGCAAGGCTGAGGGAAATTAATTCCATGTTCAATGACTAAAATGAGAGATTGAATACTGAAAAACTTCTGAAATCTCACCTCTGCTTACAGGACATAGAGCTCCGTTTGGGAGGATGAGCTGTGACACTCACTGCTGAGAGTCAAGGGAATGTAAGACACATCTACTTGCATTTAAAAAAGATGGCCATTGTCCACTAAGAGTTACCATTGTAGCTCTGTTTCTGCCCAAGTCTTCCTTTGATCCAACCAGGTAGGCCCCATGCAGGATCAGAACATTGCCATCATCTCCTGTGCAGTATGAAGGAAGGCAACAATGGAAGGAGTGACTTTGGGAGGACTAGTTAAAGCCAAGGTTGTACAGCAGCTCACAACAGTGAAACACAAGTCACTCACCACATTGAAGTGTGCTACTGGGAGGAAGGGGAGAGTTTATATCCTTCTTAACCCATCTAATATACCTATTATAACTCCCTCTCCCCTCATTCCTGGCATCTGACCACAGCCTGCCTGTGCTTTTCCTGAAATCAAGACACAATATAACTAATCTATTCCATTTATGTATATAAATGTCTACGTATAAATATGTACAGTATGTATAGTCCACCAGCGAATTATAATAATAGCAGTAGAAAGAGTTTTAACGGGATAGAGGCATGACCACCCTGCATTACAATCACAGTCCTACCTAGCCTACCATCCAGACTCTTGTCATGGCAATCAATGTATTTTAAGGTACTGGAATCCAGTAATGAAGGACTTCAGCTAACTTGGCCTGAACTCTAGGCTATATAAGATTTTGTCTCCCTTCTGAGAACATTATGATAACCAAGTTTTGATCCCAACTTCTGTGGCTGGCAACAGGCTCTGCAACATAACCCCTGCACTGTGAAAAATATTTCTTATTGCCCCTTTTGAATTTCTTACCTTTAAATATCGTTCCCATTTTTCCCTGTCATTCAAATGGTACAGCCAGTTTCTGAAAATTCCTTAAATGTATTTTAGCTATATTTGAAGATAAGGCTTTATTTTGAATCTCTAATAACCAATCTCATGCTTTTCATGGCAAAATAATCCAGAGAGCAGGGACTCTTGGGAGCACAAAATGAGCATTACTCTAAATGCGTCTGAATACACCAGCTTTGAGAGAGAAGCTCATTCTTTCCAACCCAGACATGCATTTTAAGTTGGTTACTCTGTGCTGGATAAGATCCAATAGTCAAAGCATTTTGTTACTAGGTGGCCTCTAGCCAGGTGGGTAGAAAATCTTCCTGAGAGATGAAATGAAAATGCTGAGTTTCTTCAGTCTATGGGAGAGGGTCTGAACCAAGGTCTTCTCCTTCCTCAACATATGCCTTACTGGAACGCAACTACTGAACGTGGGAGGTAGCAGGCATTTCAAAACATATGTGATGCTGAGTCCTTTCTTGATGCACAGCTCAGCTCCCTGATGTCTGCACAACAGATTTGAAAAAACTACGTGAGAGAACATCACTGACTTTATTTATTTATTTATTTATTTGGTTGGTTGGTTTTATATTTTAAAATCCCATTTATGTTTTGCATGGCTTTTCGTACTTTCAGAGTCTGACAGCAGTGCTCTGTAAATGCCTATCAGATCAGGTCATATCCTGAATTTAGGTGTAGCTCTGGGCATATCCAAACCAGGAGTTCTAGATGTCTGAAGACCATTCAAATCATATGACAAGCTTCTGTGAAGCATTGCTGCCCCAGGAATGAACAGGGATCAGAAGGTGGCCAGGTCCTTTTTTCATAGTTGCGTAATTCCAGTTTGTCATAGACTCATCACTTCAGCACCTACCACAACCTCCAGTGTCATCTTACAGCACCTAAATCTCCACTGCTTTACAAGCTGCTGTCAGGAATTTAGTACCTTAAGGCTGACTTCAACACCTTTCTTTTATGTTTTATGTTTTTTCCAGTTTCATAGCCGTTACACAACTGCAGTAAATGGTAACAAATCAAGTGAATGACTTAAAGCACTGCAAAAAAAAAAAATCCCTTGTCTGCCTGTGCTGCACTCTCAAAAAGAGTTAAGTGCTTATTAGAGTAATAAGTAATATTTTGACCCGCAGAACAGCATGCTTTCTTCTTTTTCTTGTTGACTGTTTAATATATACAAAATAAATTTCTCTCCTGTAAGCTCTTTTTGATGAGGCAATGCTTATAAACAGCACCTGATTTCAGACTCCAGCCATTCCAGGTGCAGCTCACACTTGTCTCAGTGTTGTCAACAGATCCTTGGGAGCTCCCTTTTCTGCATCACAAAAATAATTAACCCTTCCAGTTCTGCCTGTTCAGAGTGTGTCATTATTTGGTTATGCAAAGCCTGTTTGCTTCAGTTTTGATGTCAATGAGCTTCAAATCAGGCTTTAAGATAAGTACCCACAGTCTTGTGATGAAGGAGTCAAGCAGGCATGCTTTTATTTTCCCTTCGGTTTGTCCTTTGGGTCAGTCAGTGAACCAACAAGCTTTTTTGCAGATTTTATTTATTCAAGCTCCAGGATATAGCATATATCCACCCACAATAGATCCAAGAATTCCAAACGAAATCCATGAAGAGTACCTGAGAACGATCAGATGATTGCAACTTGCTGTTTTTACGAAGCCATCTTCAGACAATTGCAATCTAGTTAATTGCTAGAAAATTGAGTTTATCACAGTATTAGTGTAGTCTTCATTCCTCCCGTGAAAAACTTTTCAATGTTTTACATATATATTTGCACATATGCACAACCACATAAATTAATTTTTAAAAGACTATATAATGTAAAAAAGATTTATATTCTGTCATCAACTCCTACTTTCCCACCAGTAGCACAATTAATCAAATTAATCCTAAATAGGAAACACTAGGCACAAGATAATTATTCTAGCCAAGAAAACAAAAACATATAGCTGGTGTGAATCATAGATACAGACTGGAAAATTTTTAACCTCAGACTGTCATAGAAGACAGAAAACTTTTTTAAAAGTCTGATTTCATTCTTCCCTCTAGAGCTTGAGACTTCATTTCATATTTGTTTACAAGTAATTGGTTTTCACATTTACAAGAGGAACACAATGACCACCACTGATATTGTGTGAACCTGTTGGACTGTTTCTAGCCTCAGTGTGTGCCTGTAAAATAAAGCTAGGGCCCAAGAGAAGAGGTAATTGTGCTGTTGTTAATAACTTTAGCCAGATGACTTACTGTGCTAGAAAGTTCGGGGCTTCTGTCTTAGGAAAAATCTTACTGCTTCACTTCTGAGGACCAAAATGCATGGGTGTTGGACGGTACCCGAAATGACAAGGTAGCCAGAGGCATCCTTCTTAATTCTCTTTTTCACCTGTAAGCCTTTTTCTGATACAGAAAATAGTCCAATTCCTCTTCCCCTCCAGGCAAAAATCAAAGCATTCCACTCTATTTTAATGGATAGTTTATCTGTCTCAAGTTTTCTTGCCAGGACTTTCAATATGTTTATTATTTGAGGGGAGTGAAACAAAGTAAGACAAGAGGTGGGGGTGTAAAAACCACAATTTCTAGTGACATTTAAAAGGAACAGCTTAGTGTAAGTGCTCCTTTTATCTGCACTGTTCTTCCTTGACCCAATCATGGGTCTCCCTTGACCTGACTTTTAAAGTCAGGTCCGAACCTTTAGCTGTGCAATTCTTATGACCTTTAGCTAAATCAGTCTCCTAAGACAATTTGAAGACTTAAACAATGCTATTTGTTTTAACTGTGGAAATACTGATATCTTCAGTCCTGAAAAAAATGTTTATAATTCAGAACTAGCATTTGGCTATCAGATATGACTTTGTGCTCTTCCTTAAGGGGAGGAGTCCTTTTTTATGAAAGTCAATGGTATATGATCTCACAATTGTGTCTATTGGTTTTATTTGTTTGTCAAAAAAAAATACAAAAAACTTTTTTGAAGAAATATCATGTCTTTTTTTTGTTCTTTCATGATCTATTTGTTCACCTGATCAAAAATTGACTCTTTGTTTTGAGGACTCCTCTACATGTCGCTGGCTAAATCAATCCTCCAGGAAGGCAGATGTGCACTTTGAGATCATCGCACAATTTTCCTGCTCCTAATGGCCTCTGTCTGCCCTTGAGTGGTGAAAACCACAGTCCAGCCCCTGTGCCCAGAGGCTGCAGCAGTGGTGCACTGAAGGCAGCTGCCCTCTGGCCTTGCAGTGCTGGGCTGGTACGAAGGAGAGAAGCTGGGACCCAGAATCTGGTTTATGACACATCAACACAAACAGTTGCCCAGCTATAGCATCAGCTAATACCCACAGCAGTGCATTCTGCTGTCTGTACAGAATTGATCAGCCAACTGTCACCTATTTCCATCAAAGCTAGGTTTCTAAATGGAAAAATTAACGTAATAAGGAGTTAATATTTCAGGTGGGTCCTTCCACATCTCTTTACTTCTCTCTGACAGATGACATGTGGTCACTGTAAAGCATCAGCTTTAAGGCATATTCTGTTTCTTTGTTGTGTAGAATAGGGGCACTATGTAAGGGACTGATTTGTTACCATCACTCGCCATTGTCAAGACAAGCAGCATCTTAAACTGAGCATGGGTGTAAAACACAGTAGGTATTTTGAGATAATTAAGTTGAAACTCCTCTATCCATTCAGGTTAGTGCTTTAGTTCAGTACTGAGCTTTAATAAAGTTAGCCATGAAACTGAGCTCTATTTAAGTTTATTGGGCCATATTAAATAATTTAGAAATCCACATATTTCTACCTCAAATATAATGGAGATTATAGGATAAAATTACTATTTATTGACTGCTCTTATAATTATGTCTCTCTATTGATTTTTTTACAGTCCAGATTATTAACAATGTGTTGAAACTCATAAAAGGATTCGTATGTCTGGTGATGACAGAGTTACATTCATTCCCTGCTGATGACCAGGCTGTCTATAAACACATCTACCTGCCTAGGTGCAGAGCACTATGAGTTCATGCTGTCTCTGCTCTAAGTCAGCAAGAGGTAAATCAATACCAAAGCTGTTTTGACACATTCTCATGAAATTTTCCTGGAGTTATATATCCTGCCTCTTTGAATAGACATATCCTGACAAGAGCAGACATAGCCTGTATGTGTATGTGTGCTAATCTTGGCAATAACACTGAACACCCATATACTGATGGACTCCAGACACTTGTTCCCTTATATACAGAATTTATTGCAAATGTTGTGCTTCTTTAAGCACATCAATGGTGCTTTGAACAGTTTTTCTTAACAGTTGCCACTTCATTGATAACCTTCTAAAGAAGAAGGAAGAAAAACAAAATCAAAGATTAAAAAAATATGAAACCAAATAAAAATATCAAAATTTTCCTGTCTGGGTTGCCTCTGGCTGGACTTAAAATTCCATTACTGACATTATCTGTTAATCAGTTAATCTTCAATCTCCTGAGGCAGGCTGAAACTCCAAATTATTTTCTAGATACATTAAAGGAAAACTAAATTAGGCAGTATAAACGATACTCCAATAATCACATTAACTAAAGAGGAACAGATCATTTTTTAAAAGAAAGTATAAAAGATGTCTGAAAGATTAAAACTGGAATTCAGATTAGAATTAGCTATGATAAATAAGAATTCTTTAGTCAACAAAGAGTTGAAAGGAAATGGATGTTCAATTTACAAGTCAGGACTTTAAAACAAAATTCTCCTACAGTTCTTGCAGGACAAGAAGAAACTTAGCTCTTTGACTCACTGTGGAAGAGTGGGATATTTCTGGAATGCTTGTCCAATGATTAACAGAAGAGAACAGAGAGTGCATCTTTGGATATCTCTTCACTGATCTGTCAGTGGAGAGAGATTTTTCTGTTTGTAACCTGATAGATGGAGGCTTCAATCAGGATGCACTCTGCAGGTGAGCCACAGCTCAGGACAAAAGGAGTTGGCTTTGGTCCATGCTTTCTTTTAAAAACATTTTGTTTAGCTGATTCAGACCCAGGTTCCAGAAAATATGTACCCATTATGATGATGTCACATGGGCGATGCTGAAGCACTAACATCAAAGCCAGGGTGTGAGTTGTTGCTTTCTTACTGGAGTCACACCTGTGGTAGAAAACAGCATGAACACTGTCATGTGGCAGAGACTGCAGGAACAGGAGACAGATTTCTTTTCTAAAAAAAAGTTGAGAGACTTGGCAAATGTTTGTGAAAAGTGAAGTGAAATGAGCTAAAGGTGAGTCATTAATATCAGCTGTCATACAGGCATTCTGGAGCCCATAGGTAGAGATGGTGAAAGAATATGGTCCTGTCCACTTGGGATTCATCTTTCCTTCCCGAGGACTGAAGATCTCATGGTGGCTTTTCCCTCAGCTCAGCATTTTTTAGGAAGCAGTAGACTTATCAGTCGCTGTGCCAGTGCTTGCTTTTCCTTTATGCAAGCTTCCTTCAACATCTAATCTGTCTTCAGGAAGCTGCCAAGGAGGATTTCTTGTTCTGCAAACTGTTTAGCAGAAAAAGCCTCCCCTGATACCAAGAGACAATCTTACAAGCTCTGTATATGTCAAAGATTCAAAGCAGAGTGACAATGAAAAGAATTTTTACTGAAATTGAAAAACATTAAAGCTATAAATGTTACTTTTAAAATGCAGTTTTCCTGAACCAGTGTCTGTACATTTGTACATTTGTATAGGAATCCTTTTGGTATTTTTCTTCTATGTCTTGGCTATATCATGATATAATAAAATTATATCATGAGTTATTGGTGTCTTATTATGTCATTTTTATCATAATACTTTTGAAAAATTCATATTTTTCTTAATTATCCTACTAATGATATATCTTTTTTTCCTGCCCAAAGTCAAAGGCAAGGGAAAATTAAACTGAGAAAATGTCTAGATTTATTGTGAGAAATTTAACTTCAGAAATTAAATATCCCAATGTTGTTTCTTAACCTACATATGTAAGTTAAACATGAGTTAAATATGGAGGACAAGTGTATATGGAGCCAAACTCAGTGCAGGTTGATGGCAGAAGTATCTGCAAGCTTTACTGCTGATAAAAGAAAGATAAATGTAGGATTTAGATCTGTATAAATCCAGAAAGAAAACAGGCAGCTCCTAGCACTGATAAGAAATAAAACACCGGTGCCAACAGCAATAACAAGGCAACAGGCACCACCAAGACAGCCAGAGATAGGCTGGCAGGCAGACGTAAGACAGAAATTATACAGACCTGACTGCAGTGACAGGACGAGAGTTTGAAGTCTTCCAGCTTTGTGCAAATGGGCCAAGAGCTGTCTGCTCCCTCATGGGGGAGTACCTGACCCACCAGGAGCTGTGGGGCCACGAGGGAGCTCTCAGCCAGCCTCCTTCTCTTGGATCTGCCTCCCCTCTGCTGCTTAGCTGCAGCTCAGGGCCTCCCAGGATGTCCCCCATGGGAAACCCAACACCAGAATGCACAGGGCACCCGGTGTGGTGTGCCTTCTTTTCCAGAGAATGGGCAACAAATCACATGGGAAGGTATTCAGGTGGTGTGAGGCCATCAGGCAGTATGATCAGATCTGACCTTGCCAGGCCAGGTTCCCAGCTTCCTAAAAGTTCATGATGGAAGCAAGAAAGCGGAGGAAACATCCATCAGGATAGAGCAGGTTACATCTCATGGAAAAGTCACTTGCAGCAGCAGCAAGTGACTTTTTGGGACAGATAAATGGGTACAACCCCTGCAGCTGACAAGTTTCCAAAGAGGATGATCATCCATTCCATAGAATGTCATCGCTCTAAATTGCAAGAATGACACTGTAAAGGATACTCCTGGTACCCCACTGCTATAGTAGCAGGTCTGTTTGCTAATGACAAGTATCACTTGCCAACCCAGCTTTCCAGGCCAGGACTCACTCTTCTATCTAACAAGTGACCTTCAGCTGCCCTTTGAAAAGCCAGTGTTCCCAGGTGTTGCATAGGAACACAGCTACTTAAAAATTAGTCTAGACCTCAATGGAATGTGAGAAGCTCTGTAAATAGAGTTTAAGATCCTCTATTTAAGGTGCAAATCTTTTGACAGGCTAAATCTGATTTTGTCCGTGTAAATTATGAACTGAAAATAAAACTGTGACTTTGTTTTCTAAGTTCTCTTCTTCTTTATTTCAGGTAGGTCTTCAAGACAGAAAAGTAATGCCACAGCCCATGAGAAGGATGTTAACAAAGCAGACTCTGCCTCAGTTATCAGGTCAATACCAATAGTATATGTTGGAGAAGAGATGAAGTACATCATCGTTACATGGATTGCTAGTGACACCAGTCCCTTCTAACAGCAGTAACCTTCAGATTTTTTCCTGCTAAAAAAAAGTGGCAGATGAAGGAGTGATTTGGCTGTCATATAATGTGAATTAAACTGATAGAAAATTAATTTTTCTTCTCTTTCCTGATTAAACTTAATTTACGATAGAAGCAGGGAGGTAGAAGAGTATATAGTGTGTCCCTGTAAGCATCTCAGTGTTAGACACTGAAAAACTCTAATTTATTGTTCATTTATGACATTCAAGTTAAACCCCTTTCCTCCAGACTTTTCTGGAATACCAGGCTGTATTGGAAAGGAGTGAGGAAAGCACTTATTTCTTCCATCCTGTCTTACAAAGGTATTCACAGAGAAAAAATGAATGCTTACCATCATGGATCATAGAATGGAGCTCAGCTTTTATAACATAAAATGCAGTAATTTCAAGTATTTATTCTCTGCATTTCAGAAATATATATTTGATGAAATAAAGAAATAACCCTGTTTTTCTCCCCACTAGAGTAACAAGTAGGTAGAGTACCTAAAGAAAAATAAAATATCCTAGTTTTGTACTGCTCCCTCTCTTCCCAAAAGGGGTTATATATGGATCAATGTGTTTTCAAGCAAAGAATTATTAATAAATGACTTTTCCTAGCAACTCATTACTATCCACAGGTGAGTGTGTCTCTAAGATGGCAATCCAAGCAGCCCAGGGTGCAGAAATACCATACAACTCATTGGCTAATCCTCAAATACATTACAGTAGTATATTTGCCAGGCTTTTAGAGTAGGAATGTTCATATAACTTGTTTAAAATGTTTTTGTTCTGTTTGGAGATGGTCAATAGCCTGGAGATGTTTGGTTTCAGCATCATCCCTAGTGTAAGCTACAGGCTGTAATGTCATGAAGCCTGTAGTAAACTTCTGGCCCTAATTCCTGTCAGCAGTTGGGTCAAATCAAAGTACTCAAATAATTTTGTAACCTGTCCTTTGTAACTGTCCTCACTATTCCTTTAGTAGTGAACCCTGCTCCTGTAGCACTGGGGATGTGCTGGAAGACCAGTGCATTATCCTAGGAAGAACTTGTGGAGCAGGTCTTCCATTAGCAGGCTGTGCTAACCTTGGCCATCCCTAGTGCCAGCATACAAAGGACAGAGGTTAGCCACATTTTGAGTCTTGTGGTACTGCAAATGCTCCATGCCCTCCATTAACAGTAATGGATATTACGTGCAAAGACACCAAATACTAATGTTTCACAAATTACAAGCACACTGAAATTATAGTTTCTCCAGGAGGTTCCTGAAATATGCTGTGAGGGGTATGACATGACTGAGGTTAAATAAGAACGCAAATTTTAAGTATACATCCTTTCCTTTTTTCTAAAGATCATGCATAAAACTGGCAATTTTGTTCATTATGCTTATTAAGTAGTAGCATAAATTATTTCTTGCTCTTCTGACTCCTAATTGCCTGCTTTTCTTTTTCTCTCTTTTCTTTTTTTTTGGTTTTTGTTATTTGGCCCTTTCCCCTGTGCCTCAGGGATGATGTATCAATTGAAATCCATAACCTGGCAGGGTGTGGGAGTGCGTGGGCTGCGGCATTCCCAGGCTCCACTGGCCATGTGTCCCAGCTCTGAGGAGGGGCGAGGGAGCCTCACACCCCGCGAGCGGGATGAGGCACTGCCGACTCCCCAGCTGTCACCGCGTGCTCTGATTGTCACAACAGCTCACAGCAGATTCAGGGAAGTGCCTTTGACTGGCATGTTGGGAAAACTGGTTGACATCAGCACAGTCAGCTAGGTAGACCCAAACCTGCTCCCTCCCCAGCAGTATCCTTTGTTTGATTAATGAACGCTGTTAGCAATTAAAAGCAAAGCAGACGATGAGCCTAGTGCATCCTTTACAATCCAATTTCATCTTTTGCTGAGAGCTAATGAAGAGTAAGCAAGAAACTGAGATAAAACGGGTTGATAAGGAGCAGAGCTTGTATAACTCCTTGGCTTCATTTGCAGAAGTCCTAGAAATGTGTCTGTGGGTAACCACCAGAGTAAGATTTATTTGTTTGCTCAACTTGATTAATAATTTTTTCACTTTTGACTTCTTTTAGTGTTTTCTTTACATTTATTCAGATATTTAAACCAGATAACTAGCAAAAGACAGCTTAAAAGGCATTAAGTAGGCAAATATACAAACACACCCTGCCATATCTGCCTTGGGTTTTCACGCGAATGACACATGTCAATGTGATCAAGGAAAAGGGATGCAATGATTTGCTCTTTGTGAAATTGTTCACAGCCATGTTTGTGTGAAAGGTTGTTCAAGTAAATTAGTTTCAGTTAATAGCACTGTGGAAAAATGGGTAAAGCGCTATACAAACAGGTGGATCCAGTCAGCCTTCTGTGTATTTCACCGAATCTCTGGAAAGGGTCAGGGGATCACATTTCCCCCTCCAGCAGTAAAAGCCACAGAACACCTCTTGGTGGCTTTGGGACACCAGTTCTTATGTCTCACAGAGGGCAAGGTGTGGTCTTGAATTAATTTTTGGGGGGTGCAGTTCATGTAGGGGGCAGCAAGTAGTATTTAGAAAAAAGTCCTTAATACTCCAGTCTAACTGGAGTATCTTGAGTGCCTGTGCCCAAAGGCTTGTCCGCTTTTCTAGAAACTACCTTTCCCTGAAAAACTCACCTGTCTTAAAACTATAGATCTACAGTGTTATTCCTCCTGCTGTGTAGATCACAGGTTTTATCTGTATAAAAGAGGTGTTCAGTGAAATGGAGCACAGATTTTGAAACCACAGCTTAGTGCGGGTCACAATAAAGGGTAGATAGTGTAAACATCATACAGAACCTCCTTGCACCATTTTAAAGTATTTTAAGGTGAGCTGGTAAAGCAAACAAGAGTCCTTGCTGGCCCTGGTGGATGGGCACCCTGCCTCTCCACTGCGCACACTCATGGACCTGAATCAGCCTTCACTTCCGTCGTTTCCACCCACAGAAAAAGTGCTAGTCTTGGTGTCGGCAGAGTTTGTATCCAATAATTGAAATCTCTGGGGATTTAAAAAAATCAATGCTTGGCTCCAAGTCCAGCAATATTCTGTATCAGCAGAACTGTGTAACTACACTCTGATTACAGTGGTTATAGTACAAGTTAGTTAACTGCTACCAAAATGAGGGGGAGGAAAGGAAGACAAGAATTTCATCTTTTAAGTCATCCTGCACTTTGTTTCTGTCAGTGTTCTGCCCTGCCAGGAAAAAAAAATTAAAAAGCAGAAAAAGAAGAAAAAAAAATTTTAAAAAACCCCCACAGATGTCAGTGTGCCTGGGCAGGATGAAGAGGAAAGCCACAAAGCTATGCAGCACAACAGGGTCCAGATCCAGAGCTTCATAAAACCTGTTGTTGTTTATCCAAGAGGCTATCTTTTTTTTCTTTTTTTTTTTTTCTTTTTGTTTTTTTTTATTCTTTATTTCAGTGAAAATAATTCCAGCTAGACTAAAACAAAAAGATGGCTGCCATTAATTGTCATTTTCCAGAGGGAGATTTCTTGATGTTTCAAGTTCTACCTGTCAAGTCCTGCCTAAAGACTGTGGTTTTCTAGAAATTTCTGCACATCTTTCTTCTAAGTTGTGAAGGAAATGTCTCTCTGGTTGTCACCAACATAGGACAGTCACTCCTACAGGAATGCAGCTCCAAGTGAACTGCAAGCAGTTTTTCATGCTAGAGCATGGCAGAGGCATTGGCTGGGGGAGATGAGTAGGCTACATTGAGGACAGCAAGAACACTTTGCAATTTAGCCCTCCTGGATGAAGACTAAAAATATTATTCACGTCTATCATATTAAATTATATGAAAAGCCTGCAGCCTCTGCCCTTCCCCACACTGACAGACACTGAGTCAGAGGGATATGGGACACTGCCCCAGATCACTGATAACTGGAATGGTAGCTGGTAGCAGCCCCACAAGCTGCCCTACTGGGGGCTGTGTGCTGATTCCATCCAACTGGACATTTCATGTCTATCTCTGCAAACAAATATTCATGGTTTCATGCAAGTGGGTGCTTTTCATTTGCTGTAGAAAACCCTACGAAAGATTTTTAAGGTCGGAGAGCAACATTAATGTGTGAAGAATGATGAGCATCTTATAAAGTCAGAACCGCAGTGTTTAATGAAATAAAGCTATTGGTAATTAGAAATAAACTCAGAGATTTTAAATTCACTTTAAATTTAGGAGACTGTAATATATTATGTGGAAGTCCAGAAGAAATCCATCTTTGTCACCACACATTTTGTATTTAGTTGCAACACAAGATATTCAAAGAAAATTGCAGGTATCTATTATTTAAATGGAGTTATTATTCTCCAACTCATCTGAGAAATTAATTTTGGGAATCAAAATAATGACAAAATATTCTACATGGAATTACAATATACTCAGAACATATACTAAATTGTTCATTTACATGTTTGATGAAATATTTTTCTTTTGAAACTGTTTTCAAACCTTGAGGAATGTCACTGAGAAATGCGCAAGGGCAGCTTTCACTGTGGCTGTTACACACCCATAACATTTTCAAAATATATTCCAATCTTCTTTGCTATAACCTATCTAAAATTTATGCAAAGTTCAGGACTGGAGCTGAACCCTCACTAGTCCAGGATAAACTGTCAGAGCACTGTGGAGGGATTTGACCAAGCAGTTCCAATTAACATCATACTAAATCCCTATGCACAGCTTTAAAAATTGAGCCCTGAAAGGCTAACCTGTTTGCCTACATTCTTTATTATTATTGTTACATCAACAGGATTTGTAGAAATAGGTAACATCAGTTCATCACTGCCACCACCTGGTTAAATTCTCAAACTCTATGTTCCCGAATACAGGTATCAGAAAGGTAGCAAAGGGGTAAAACAAAGAAGAAGCAAATCTTGGGGTTAATCACCCTAAGCCAGTGCTTTAGCGTGAAATGGAAATGTGAAGACCCACACAATAGCTTCCAGTCTGCCTAGACTGAAAAGATAAGACCAAACCTCCAGAGATATGGGTGGCTTGGGTTGGCTTTTTTTTTTCCCCAAGTGATCGATTGATTGGTTGTGGGAGTTTTACAAAGAGTAGACTGATAGTGGCTAGTTGAGGTAAACCTGGCTAGACGGTATTAGACAATAAGAAGAGAATAATATTATCCTTCAGATCCTGGCTGGTCCACTAAACCACACAATATAGTATCACAGGGATTGATCTTCATTGCTCTGCGTGTCGATAACCATTTGCCTTCCTAAGCAAGATGCTTAGGACTAAACTGATAGCTGACAGCCTGTCCCTTATTTCCACTCTTCACTCTCTTCCTGATACCCAGATAAATGGCTTTGGGCCATTTCTCTCCCAGGAACAGTTTTTACTTATCCTAAATCTTTAATCCTATTTTTCAATGTCACCTTTTCAATCCTGCACCAATTCAGTCCTTGTCCCAGCTGGAGATCTGCCTGTTGTTAACCAGGCAGTGCCAAGAAGTCCTGAGCACCAGTGGGATTGCCAGGTACCCACCACAGTGCAGGAGCTGGCACATGGGAGAAAGTACACACCCAACACTTCAGCACTTACTGCTTCCATAAATGTTGCCATGTTCTTCAGGTGTGCGGTGTTTTTATGTAATTTTTAGCAGGGAATTCCTAGGGCAAATGGGAAGAATCTGCATCAATGCTGACTGAGAACTGGGTATTAGCTTTTGGGCTGAGTTCCCTGAAGAAGGATTCTTTGCTTCAGGCCATTTCTGCTGTTCAAGGACTAACACATTTCATGCAATTTTAATAATTGTTACAAAAAATATACCACACTTTTAAGTCACTGGTTTCTTCCTGGTAGAAAACTGCAATGCAAGATTTCCTGCAAGCTACTTGTCAGAATGAAAAGTCAATATAAATGTAATAAATTAGGAACAATAATCTGAACAGTGGGAAGGTGGCTAAAGTCACTGTTTTGTTGATGGTTTTATTCCAAACCACCCCCCACCCCTTCCCTTAGCTTGGCACCTTTTATATAACTTACATTATCACAACTGTCTTTGTGCCAGGAGGAGTGAAGTACTCTCCTGTTCCAAGCTTCTGCTACTTTAGATAAGCCAGCAATAATTATTTCTGAGTGAAACAAAATTAACCCTCACAATGGAGCCTGAGTCCATAGCTCTGTTCCAATTTGGAAGTCATTTGTCTTGGGATACAAAGGCCCCGATTCCCCAAAGTGCCAAACTGGGTTCTTACAGACTCAGAGTTACTCTGGCAAACCAAAAACCTTAAACCCGCTATTATAAATCTGTCATCGTTGTTTTATTGTAGCTCCACTGTGAGAATTATGCATTGGAAATAAAGCATACACAAAGCCTATTTCCCCCTTTATTTCCAAACTAGGGTCACAGCTGCCTGATACCTTTACAGTCACAGGGGCTACCTCTGCGAGTCAGGATCTTTTGTGTGCCTGCTTTGATATGTGCAGCCCAAAGATTAAATAAGACATGGCAGAGGATCAGACAAAGAAAATAAAGAAAGAGAAAACAGGTAAAAAACAAGGGGCAAAAGGGTGAAAGAAAAGGATGAGATGGAAAGCATAAGAGACAAAGGGGAGGGTACTAAATGACCTCTTGAAGTCCCTGTTTCCTACAATTTCGTAGCAGATAATAGAGGGTCTTGTTTTAGCAAACTCTATTTCCAACTACAGATTTTCCTTGCCTGTATATGGCAACAGTTAATGCTTCTATTCCGATGGAAAAAGTGCAGCACAGCAGAAATAAGGAATACAAAGTGTGTTCTCTAGCTGTAGGTCAACACAGGGGAATGACAGAAGTTGTCATTTAAAAGTAACATTTGCTGAATCCCTATGAAATTATAAAAACCAGACAAAATAACAGAAAAAGAAAATAACAGACAGCTCTAAAGAAAAGTAAATAATTGTAGTTTCTGTGCTTTAAAGTGTTTCGTGACAGTTACATATGCCAGCATATAGTACGAAATATTTGTCTCAGTCTGAGAAAGAGTGGTACCTGTGAAGAACATGTCATGGTACATCCATCTGCATATTCCATAATCTGTTAGCAATTGCAGCCCTTCTGGCTGATAAGAAGCAGCATTTCTGCTGACCCCTCCCACTGAGGAATTCAGTAAAGCCATGGTGACAAGCAAAAGTATAACCCTTCTGTATTACCACAAAGAGGCTCAGACAGCCAATAATCCTGAACCAGGTATGCCAACCTGTAGAGAGCTGGACATCTGTTGAAGGTGTGTTTGAAAACACAGCACAGACATACCTACCTAATTCTTCACACTCATGAATAGGTCACATTCTACTGCTCCTGTGAAATCTAGCATTCTCTCCTTCCCAGTTATCTGCGGGTGTGCAATTAGGAGTGAAGTAGGCAGACAGATGTTGAGCAAGCACTGAGATGTCACCATTCATCATCAGCCAGCGGATACCGAACTTGGCTGACTACACCAGGTTAGTCAGATCGTTTGGCACGCTGTCTCTCAGCACTGGGTTTTTCACTCAAGATCTTAAATTGCACTAAGAGTTCACTCCGTAAATCATGTAAAACGGGGGGATGGGATTGGCTTCACTTTTTGCCATCAAGCAAAGTTATAAGAATTTTAGACCTCTAACAAGTAGTGCTGCTGCTCCGTTTAAGTGTCACCTTTCATCTCTAGATAGCATCACTGCCTGTTCAAAAGACAAAAGGGCATTTGGCCAGCTATTAAATTGAATTCCTTTCCTCCATCCTGAATGTGCTTAGTCTTGCATACAAAGCATAAAAAGCAAAACCAAAGGTCTAATAGATGGGACCATAAGGAGCTTCACATGCCATCTCTGAGTAAAACATCAAACAAAGACTTTCAGGAGCTCAGAAACATGTCATCATATGTGGTGTTTCTCTTGTCAGCAGCAAAGCTGTCTCTAATGCACAGCACACTTAGCAAATCAAGAATGCTTCAGGCCAAATTTGGGTAAAAGCTAAAGCTTTGCCTCCCACAGGTTTTATCTGCAGCTGCTGAAGCAAACATTTCTACCTCCCCTCCCTCACGGAAGGAGATTGTGTTTCAGAGTATTGCTTTCTGTAGACACTTATTAACCCTGTTGAATTTAGAGCAGGGAATTGCACTCAATATCTATTGATTAGCAGTGCTGCAGTAATCCTCAGGCCTTGGTCATTTTGGTCTGTTGACTAGGACTTGGTACACAGCAGTGCCCTTTTCAGCAGACATTGATATGCACGTAAGGATGTGGGAGAGGCAGGAGGGAAGGTTAGCGTGAAGTCAAGTGTTTATACATTACTGGAAATTCCTGGTGAGGTGATGGCAGCTTTTATCATAGCCTGACAGAGTCCAGGGTTTAAATCACACAAGCATGCATCAAATCTAAAACCTTCTCAAAACCATGTCGGAAAACAGAATCCATTATTCAGTGATTGCAAACAATAATAAGCTTTGCCTGGGTAGAAAAACAATAAAAAAATTCTTCCAAGCTGATCTCCTCCAGTTAACAGCAATATGATGGAGTTTCACGGATCATTTGTTTTGTCTGTTTGCTCATCCTTTCTGCTCAGAACTGAATGTGTTTTTGACATAGCACCTATTTCCGATAGGGAACTGCCTTCTCCAAAGCAGGTCTCTTGCACTGCAGCCAAGCTACAAAGACACCTATTTGCTCAGAGTAGAGCTTAACACTTTTTTTTTACATCCGTTCATTTTGTTCTTCTGCTAGCTTTCATTCAGCTTTGACTTCAGTCTCTGATTTACAAGCAGGGATGGTGTACCTCGGGAAGAACCTAGAGTATCCTTTTTGCAGCTGCCCACCACATTTCCTTTCCAACTCAAGACACCTGCATAACGGACACCAAATTAGAATTCCCACAAAATAAAAAAGAAACTGAAATGCCTTTTTTATTTAATATTCCAGTCTGAAAAAAATGGCAATTCAGAACTGCTGATGTCAAACTGCTGTCTGTTTGGTATTTTTAAGCTATATGTTGGTCAATGGTATTGTTTGGTAATTTTTGGTATTGTTGAGCTACATGTTTGGTCAATGTCTGTGAGCATTGACCTCCAGGAGAGGTATGGGGTAGACAGCTGAGGACAGAATTAACTTTAGCTAACTCCAAGTAACTTTTGAACCCTCATGAATGAGAGCCCTTTGAAAATCAAAGATATCAGAGTGTATAAAAATACAGACTTTGGTCCTCGCATTTTTAAGAAAAATGCATTTAAAAACTTGCTCCTAGAATAGCTTGAAATACTGGAGATATATATGCTTGTGTACTAGTAATATACAATTGTATCTCTGTATTTTTTTTGTGAATTTCATAAGATCAGTCCAGCAGATGGCTGTGGTTAAGTACCAGAGAAAATGAATAAGGTCTTTGATTAGGCAATTGATTTCCTGGTGATAGGATGTGACTAGAACAATCCATCTGCCAGGGCACCATAATCTTTTTTTCATATTTAATTAGAGTACTGCTATAATTCTGAAAAAAGAGTCATTTGACCTTCATGTTTCTGTCGTCCACTCCTCTCTCTATCTTTTACTGTGTCTGAAGAGTGCTTACTACAAACACTACCTGGAAAGGAAACAGTCTAGGGGGAAAAAAGCATCTGAATATCATCTAACTATGGAGTTCCTTCCCACTGACTACAGAATAACCAGGTTTTCCACCTGCTCTGTTACTAGTCCAAGGTACCAGTTACTGACATGTCCCCAGCTAGACTCTGTACAATGATCACAGCCCTCTGGGCCTGGCTGCTCAGTTTTCAACCCACCTTGCTGTCCACCCACCAAAACCACACCTTGTCAGCTTTTCTATAAGGGTGTTATGGGGACAGCATCAGAAATCTTGCTAAAGTGAAGGTGAATGGCACCCACTGTTAATATTCCAGTCTGCCACTCTTGTGGACACACTCCTTGTGCTCTCACTGCACAAGGTTATCAGGTTCATTCAGCATGACCTCCTGCTTGTAAAGCAGGCTGGTGTGAGAGAATATTCCACCTTCACATGAGCAATAGCAAGAGAACACACAAACAGACAGTGAATTACAAATACAGGAGAACAAACACCTGCAAACAGCTTATATGTTCATGTACACTCAATGTACACTTTTGCTGCAGGTAAATATAATGATATTCATTGCACTCTGGGAGTCATAGTCTGGTATGTTTAGTGCATAATCCAAGAATAATGTTTGTTTTCTGTGAGGTATTTTATGCCTTACTGGAGCCCTCACTGACAGCTCACAGGCTTAGGGTCTTCTTATAATACACAGGGAAAAAAGAAGCCCTTACAGTATAAGAAAAAACAAGAACAGAATAAATGTGCTATTAAGTAACACAATGGCTCATCTTGTATAACATTCATTCAACAGCAGTAGGACGTGATATTTAAGGACAGCAGATGAGCCTGACCATATTTTGTTCTCTATTCCTCTCATATTTCCCTAGCATATAAAAAATGCTGTATTAGGGGAGTTAGAACATGCAACCTTTCTTAGTTCTTTTAGCATCCATGTTGGAACCTGCTGTCCATAAATCTGTCTAAATCCTCCTTGGTCCTGCCATTACTATCTGCCTTGCAACCTCCTGTAGCAACAAATTCCAAAACTTCTCTATCCACTGTGCAAAGATGTACTCTCTTTTATCTGCTTTAAAATGACCCCTTTTTAGTTTTATTGAGTGTTCCCTAACTCATGCAGTGAGAACTGAAGCAACAGTTAATTGAGATTATCCATTGCCTTTGTGATTCTATAAAATTCTTTCATATCCCCATGCAGCTTTCTTTCGGTTCCCCTTCCCAAGGCAGCTACTTCATTCTCTTGACAATTTTAGCTGCCTCTCCCTGCACCTTTTTAGAACTCCACCACGTTCCTTTTGAGATGTAGTGGCCAGAGCTGCAAACCAAAGTTTTTCTGTAGTGTCAACATGGTGTCTTCTGTTTTGTTCTCAGTACTTGATCTGACAATGTCCAGCACCATGAGGACACTTTTTTGTCTGCTGCAGCATATTGAGCTGCTGATTTCAGAGCAATATCTAAGAGTGACTCTAAGATTTTTTTGCAGAGTTTAAATTGCCAGGTCTGAGTTCTGAGAAGAAAGAGAGGCTAATGAGCCAGGCATGATTTATAGGAAAGTTCCTCTTTAGAAGCAAAACTGAGCAAATCAAGACAAGACAATCTGTACTATCCTGACACTCAGGACCACACTTCATTCCTCATGTCTACCTGTAACCCTGTAACTCTCCCACCTTCTGCTGCTCGTTCTGCTCAGTCAAAATGGAGTCCTAAGCCATGAACCAGTCCTCCTTCTGACACCCAGTTTCCCCATTTCCTTACTCCTCTTATCAATTTGTCATACATCCCACTTCCCACTAGCAAGCCCTGAAACCAGGACACATAAATGATGAATCCTCCTCCAAACCCAGACTCCCACAAAATGCCTCTTCACCACCCTCTCCTCTTGCCAAGACTCCAGCCTTTTAGTTTATCATTTGTTCCAACCTTGGGCTGTACATTTCCTATGCTTTCCCTAGATTACTGGGCCTTCCCAGATCATACAACTCAGTGCTTGATGAACACCACAGAGGAGGTTAAGGAGCATGCAGCAAAACACCCTAAGAGCCATTTGTTGTTGCATTACGGATCAGGAAGCTAGTACAAACCAGCTACTCCATGACAATTCTCTGTGTTATCTCAGAATTTGCCTTCTATGGAAAATCATTGAAAAATGCTTTTGTTTTTTCTATCAGAAAAGTGAGTTGCCTCCTATATGTTGCAGAAATGCAAGCCATTTATCCCTGTGTCTGTTTGCACCTGTCTCTGTAAAGGAAATAGAATATATTCAGAATGGGTTGGAGCCCTATGCACACCCCAGGTGACTGACCAGACTCTTTTGTGTCTATTTGTGTCCTATAAAGACTGTAGCTGAGTCACAGAGATAAAGCAACTCTTGCCTTGTTCTTATAACATACCCTGGGTTTAGGGAAGCTATCCTGAAAGAGCAGAGGATTGTGCCTGTCCTGGGGACCACTCGACATGCACAACGGAACATTTTCCAGCTGAAACGAACTAGAAGGGGAACTGGTGGTAAGCAAGATGCCAATAGAACTGCTAGGGTTAGGAAGACGATGTGGGGAAAGAAGGCTCTGCAACACTTCCAGTCTAATCAGGTAGTGAGAGGCAGCTGCTGAATCAAACAGGACAAAGTGCTATAACTAACATAATTTTGCATGTTTGGACTTGAAACCAGATGTCTGAGATTGTGGTGATTCTTCTGAAGCTGACTGCTTTTTGTAATACATGTTTCATTATTTTAGTGAAAGAAGCAGTGAATTAGATTCAGACCTTTATTTCTCAGAGGTGTCAAGTAGATCTGCCTATTACAAAGACATTCTGTTTGATTCTCTTGTTAAGTAGCATCACCCTGCTTTGGGGTTGGTTGTCTCGGCCCTGCTTTGTCACAAGCTTTTGTGACAAGAGAGACACCCTTGATCTCCCAGCAGTAACTGTACTTGCATCTGAAGTAGGGCCACAGAGGCTCTGACTTGTGTGTGACTCCTGCACGGCAACTCAGCTGCTCAGATGGCCACTTGCTCCACCAACAGAGTGTCTGCAAGGGATAGTACCTAATACCATTGTGGACTTCCTTAAAAATAAGAGGATCCATCATTATTTAAGACTGGCATGTACTTCTTTATTGTGAGATAAAAAATGCAGTGGATCATGCCTGATCTACAATTCTTTCCTTGAGAAAATCAGAACAGTTTTGGGCATTTTTGTCAGTTCCATTTGTGTGTATTTACTAACTCTTTTCCATGCATTCACCTCTCAGTAATCATTGGTAATTATCAGCAGGTAAGGAAGCAATAGAACACACAGGAAATGATTGAAATGAAGTATATAGAAGAACTGAGACATTAAAATAGAGGTTCCATTTATACATTTTTTAAGTAATAAATTTTCCTCTTTCAGATTATGTCATGCTTTAGCTATTCAAGGTGAAGAGCAAAAAGCTAAGTGAGAAGGATTTTTCCACACTTCTTACCTGCAGGTTTCCTCTGCTATTTATCACTGACTGCTTTAAGGGACCACAGATCTTATTCAGAACATAATTCCTGTGCACAGATAAACTGAAAGTTAGAAGCCAGATCTCAACATGCAGTCAACTCCTACACTTGCAGCAGCAGTGTTTATTTTAATACTTATAAATCTAGTGAAAAACATAGTTGCAGCTTGCTCATATCACCGTAGGAAAAGTTCACATCTGAAGAGTAGAAGGATGGAAACTTAGGCTTCAACTGTGCCAAAATGTCTCAAATTCAATTTTCAGAAAGTTTTTATCATTTTTATCTCCATCCATTGACACATCCAGAGTTTGCAAGCGTTTTATTGATTCCTAACTCAGATATGCAAAGTATAGTTCCTTGTACTTTTTCCTACAAAATGAATAAATTCCAGTGCATGCTCTCAGTTTATACACCCCTAAGACTGCACCTGTTTCATGCTACACAGTAAGTACCAGTGTGTGGAAAATCAGCACCTGACAACCAAACAGCACGTGGCCTTTAGAACAACTATTATAGAAAAATCTTGCAGAAGTAAATTATTTTCATTCAACTGAAAGAAATTAATTCTGTTTCACAGTAATAACACATTCAGGAGTTCCAAAGAAATCTATGCATGGACAAGTTTAAACTGCTCCCTATCAGTGGAAGTGGAAGAAGGCCAGCTGAACAAAATAACACAATAATCATTTTTACCCACAAAAAATATATCATGCAGCTTGCATTTAAAAACTAAGCCAAACTCTCACTGCTCAGGGCTTTTCCCGCTGTCTCTGTTTCTCCAGATGTGAGGTTTTCTGGGCTTGGATTTGCTTTTTCAGACTTCTTTCATCTGTTTTGTTTGTTTTTTCTTTTCTTTGTACAGAATGGGAATAGTGAGGAGGAGATATGTTTTTATATCGGGGTAAATGTAGGAATGGGGACCTGAAATAAAGTTGGTTCACATCAAACAGCAGTTTGCCTTTTCGTGAGTGTGAGCCTCAGCTAAGTGTAGTCCTGGGAAGAAGGAAAGACAGAGCTGGGACAGAAGATGGATGGTCAGTAGGCTTGCTCTTCCTCCTGCTACTGGAGACCCAGGCAAGGAATTACTGGTTTAGGAAGGTCCATTCCCTTCTCCCTTTTTCAGCCTTACTCAGAACCTCATATAGCCCATGTCAGACCACAGCCATAGAAGCCGGTAGATTTTTAGGCATCTAGTAGAAGTAAATAGTGCTTTAGACTCTTCTGCTTTAGGATGGAGTGTACAGCAAGGTTGTCTTCTCCTGGGACCGAGGCAGAGTTGCAACAGGCAGTTTATGATCCAGGAGAAGTTTCCCTTTGGTGAGAACTATATCTCTAAGAGACAGCAAATTTATGTTCATACCTAGGTACCTTAAATTTTAATTTCCATGCTTTTGTTTTTCTACGCTTTATGTGTCCTTAATTATTATGCCAACTTTGTGTTCATGAAAGTAAGAATTGTGCATACAGCTACTAGTATTCATTAAGGGAACAGATGGCTTAGAGTATATATTAGCACTACTGGTGTAAATCCAGCCAACTGAATATAGATTGAAAGCTATTTACATCCAATACATTTTTAATGATTCCTGTATCAGTTTGATAATGATATCAGTTAATGAGCTGACTGAATACAGATCTAGTTCCTACCTCATAAATTTTTTACCCTCCCGTGCACTAATTGGCAAAGTTAACAGGTTGTCCTAAGAACCCTAACTGAACCTTGATTTTGTTGAGGTTAAAGCACTAGAAAAACCATGACGTATCAGGAGACTGAACAAAATACAACAAACCAGTTGGTATGAAAGGTTTCTTTTAATTTTTGCAAAGCTTTGGATACCGTCTGTCACAGTATCCTTCTGGAGAAAATCCAGCTAGACACTTGCACAATATGGTGGGTGGTCAACCGGCTGGAAGGTTGGACTAAAAGCGTTGCTGTACTGGGACAACATCAGTCTGACAGCCACTCACTAGTGGTGTTCCCCAGGGTTCAATTTTAGGGCCAGTTCTTTACAATATTTTATCAATGACCTGGATAAAGGAGTTGTGTGCTCACTCTGCAAATTTGCTAACAACACTAAATTAGGAAGAGCTGTTGATTCCCTCGAGGATAGGGAGACCTTACAGAGAGATCTTTATAGATAGCACAGGACAACCACTGACAATGTGAAATTTAACGAGAATTTAACATCCAGATTCTTCACCGACAATGTAGTCCTGGTTCCTGCACAATTTGAAAACCTCATCCTCTTAAAGACAACGCTAAAAATTTGGAAAGAACCAAAGGGAAGAAAGGAAGTACCTTTAATTATTCCTTAAGCATATTTAATTATTCCAAAGTATAATTTTCAATTCCCTAAAAAAAGAAAGAAAAATACCTCTCAAATCACTTAGGTGAGGTGATGTATGGAAGCACTGGGTGAGCAAAGCTTGGCCTCGGCTTATGGAAGTTCCTTTGACAAGACTCTGAACTGGAAGCAGAAGGCAACAAAAACAACCATAGGGAGGTCCCTGTTTCTGGATCCTTAAATGATTGGTATTCCAGGAAATCCTGTATCAGTTTACCTTTAAATATATTACATATCTTAATACTTCCAGTAATGCCTACAGTTTTTCCTCACTGACACTTCCACCACACTGTTCAGAAGCTGTTGAAAAGGCTTATTGCTAGTAAATAACCATAAAGAAAGAACCGCATTTTTACTTCTCAATTCAGCTATGGGAAAGAAAATTTTAAAAAATATATACTAAATGCTTCTACTCCTTTGCAAAGATGGTATAAGAACGAACTTAGCCTTCAGGTGCACTCATCTTTACAAGGGAATATTTTTGCTTCAAGATCTTACCACATTTTATAATATCACATTATGTAATGTGATATATAATATCACCTATTACATAATCACAAGTTGAAATCTATGCAGTTCAACACTACCCTGGTTTCTGAATCCTGGCATATCTATTCCTTCTCTAATAATTAACAATTTGACTCATTTAGTTTCATGAATATTTATCTTTCTTGAATGTCCATTTTTGTCTCTTTATTTTCATTATAATTACACATTTATCTTTCTATTGTTACTCTCAGCTCTCATCCAGCTTGTGCACTACACATTTTTCTTTATCCTATCCATACAATTTCACAAGACTTGTATCTCTGTAAAAAGAATATATTTGCACATATATATAAAATATGAAATATCTGGAGTAAACAAACACAGGATTTTTCCTCTTTTCCCAGAATACTCAGCTGAGTACTCAATTTAATAATTTTCTAATGAATCACCTAAAATCCTAAATTTTTAAACATAATTTCTTCAGCTTCATTGTTCCTTTAGATGTCTTTTGTATCTCTACTATAATATACTTTCTTGGCTTTTATATATTTTATGTTCTAGTCAAAGATTTTGAGAAATATAAAATAACAATCATCTTGCCATAATTTCTGATCAACACTCTGAAAAATAAAAGAATGACCATCTTTTTAGTAGTTTTACATCAGCATAATATAAAATACTGAATTAAATGTGGACCTTTTCCAACTTCAATATGTATTTTTAAGCACAGCAGCCACACATTCTACAATCATTTACTGTTTTCTTTTCATCTTCATCACTCAACATGCCTTCTTATTGATAAAGTTGATCAGTACCTATATCAATTTATCCTGAATCTTAGTACTGATACTTTAATAAAATAAAAAAATGTTAACCAAGCTGACATTGAGGAAAAAATAAGCAAAATGCCTCGTTTTTATACAAGTGCCCTTTGCAAACTTTAATTTTGGAATGCAAAGCCTATTCCTTTAATTATATGTCTATTATCAGGGGATACAAAAGTGTATATTAAATTAATGAAATGGATTACCTCAGTTACACAGTGGTTATTAACAGGAAGAGCTCCCAGTTTTCATATTATGTACATCAGTAACTTTAATTGCATTAGGCTGAGCTAGGAGAGCTATTTTAGGAGATACTTCAACGGCACAACAATTTCTGCTGGCTTTTTGCCTGCTGTAGCTCAATTTCTGAGGGTTCCCTCACAAATGCTAACTTATTATTTCTGTCAGTCATGCTTTAGCAAACACGGCCTCATTAAAACTACCCTAAAGTGGCTTCAGTTTTGAAAACTCTCCCTTGATGTATCCATGAGACAACTGGTGCTGGAGGGTTGTTTCTCACATTTGGGTTAAGAGATAAGAGTGTCACAGAGTATGAATATACAAAAGACCAGTTTTGGGGCCAACAGCAGTAAAAATGATGGACTGTGATTAGCTCAGGCTTTGTAGGACAGGATACAAAACTGCCTATGATATTAAAAGTATGAAACAAATTAGCTTTTAAATTATGGTTTGCAAGCACTGATACACAAGTGTAAAATCAATTAGCTGTCAGCTGTTGGTTAATAGCAACACAGTGACCTGCCTTGCTCCTGCTGGGAGTTGTGAGCCGAGGTTTCTAAAGGGGAAGGCACAGTGGTTTTTTGCTAATAATGTATTACATGCTGAAGTCGCTTTATCAGAAGGTCTTGGAAATAGAAGGCAATGTTCCTGAAATAAGTGAATATTCAATGAGATCCCACATTGTTATACACAAGCTTCTGATCTTGTGCTTAGGTGAGGGGGCCTGACGGAAAGGATTTCCCAGGGCTTGTTCTTAAGGATGACGCAGGTTTATCTGTCATGTAACTTCAGGGAAGACACTTGTCTCTAGCTGAGTCTGCCTTCGTGCATGGACAGAGTGACTCCAATGACCCCACTGATCTGCTGCACTACAACAATGGATACCTGTAAATTTAAGACCATTTCCCTCAGAGGTGAGTTGGGTAAAGCTCTCCACAGGTCAAGGTGTGGGGGAAGAACCGCATAATGAAGGAGGTATATGGGGACTGAAGATGAGTTGTTACATTTTCTTGTTCCAAAGGACCTGAGACTATTCTAGAAAACACGCAATGGTTTAAAATACATGGAAAGAAAGCAGCTTTGACCCAAATCTTGTAGCAAACCAGGGGTGTTTTCATACAATTCTGAGCAAATGGAGGTCCCTCTAAGTGATAAGACAAATCTGTTGCCTCCGTAAAACTTGCACTTTTACCCAATGCAAATGTGTGAGCTTCAAACCCAGACACAGATTATACATTTCACCTTTTGCCACTGACCTAAACACACCTCAGAAAGAAAGCAGTAAAGTGGGACACAGCTTTAGCAATGGATGTTACACTGGATAAACTGCTGAAATTGCACCCCAAATCACATAAGATGTAAGAACTGAATTGCTTATCTGTTTGTTTTTATTTGGCTAGGTGGTTATACAACCTTATTTTCATAGCGTCTCAATAAGTCAGAATATCTAGTTTAGCCTGTAACATTGTTGTTTAAATCATGTACATATGGGGAACTTGAACTCAGTTCCACAAAACACAGAAAAAGTCTACCATGAGAAATGGGAAAGATTTAAGTGCTGAAGTTGGAAACTGCAGAAATGTTAACTCACCAGTAACTTTCAGCTCAATCTCTTTTTTTATTTTTTTAATTCTTTAACTAAAAGACAAGAGTCTTGTTACAGACTGCATAAATGCCCTTCTGGGAATACTGAAGGCATAAAGTGTAAGTGTTTATATACATATATATATTTACACACACACAACCATATATGTACATGATAAAGTTGTCAACGTACATTCAGGGATAGTTACGTTTCACATAGAAATAGATTTTGT
>VZRV01010294.1:407676-424058 GCA_013398115.1 Falcunculus frontatus | reverse complement strand
CCCCCCCGATTGTTCTGGGCTTTTCGTCACTGGATCCTCCACGTGTGAAGAACTGTAATAAACCTTGCTGCTGGAATGCTACATGGAAGCCCTTCCCTTCTCTTTGCTGCCAATCTGTTGGAGAAGCCAGCCGGTGAGTGAGTGTGTGTGAAATCACCCTGCTGAAGGTGGTTTCGTCCCGGAGATGTCTTCAGAGGGTCGTAGCCCTTCACCACCCAGCAAACCCTGGCACGGCCACAGACAACCTGCCACTGTAACCCTCCCTTTCTTCATATGTATCTATAGAATCTTTGTTACAGATGTAGCTCAAGGAGATTGGTGTGCAGGGGACCTGATCCATTTAGGAGGATGTCAGGATGGTGTAATTTAAACAGTGATATCAAAGAAGGCAGGTCTGGCATTGCTGAGTGTGCATGGATGATGGATGGTGCTTTGCATGCATAGCTGGTCTGCAAAAGAGGAAGCACTAAACCAGGGAAAAGGATGAGAGAACAAAGAGGTTGTGCTAAGGCACTGCCCTGAGGGGAAGGAATCGTGGGAGCCCTCTGCCTAGGGATGGGGGAAAGAAGATAAATGAGCACAGCTACACAGACAAAAAAAGATGTGAAAAGACTAAACAGGGTAAAAGGGGAAAGATGAGTAGGCTGAGTGGTGCCAGCAAAATTGAACACCTCGGGGTGACAAAACGTAGTGGAATCTGCCTAGAAGATGAGAATCTCAGGAAGTACCAGTGTGATGGGTTGACCCTGAATGGATTCTGCGTGCCTACCAAAGCTGCTTTGTCACTCCCCTTCTCAGCTGGGCAGCTGGCGTTGGCTCTGTTGGACATGAGGGAAGCTTCTGGAAGCTTCTTACAGAAGTCAGCCCTGTAGCTCCCCCCCTTCTAAATCCCACAAACCCAATACATACCACTCCTTACATCTGTGAATCAGATCTTTAAGAATTAGCTATAAAATCCACATTCATCACACAATATTCACAAACTTCGCTCACATCAACAAAAAATAATTCTCCAACCAAAATCACAAGAACATTATCATAATGAAGCAAAAGTGCGAAATTTACCTCACCACAACTTCAATGACAGAAATTCTCCATGATTATTCCACTTTTCACTCTCTAGATGTGTTCAGTCCATGTTTTGCCTGTTATCTCTCCCAATTGCTATAGTTATCTCAAATTCCTCATGTCCCACATTGGGCAAGAAAAAGGACTGTGGTGAGTTGACCTTGGCTAGATACCAGATGCCCCAAAAGCTGGTCTATCAGTCCCTTTTCCTGCAGGACAGGGGGAAGAAAATAAGATGGAAAAAAACTTGTGGATCAAGAAAAAAGCAGTTTAATAAAGCAAAAGCAAAGGACATGCATGGAAGCAAAGGAAAAACAAAGATTCATTCTCTTCTTCCCATCAACAGGAGATGTCCAGCTGCTTCCAGGGAAGCAGGGCTTCAATACATGTAGTGGCTGCTCCCAAAACAAACATAGAAACACAGTAAAACAAACGCCCCTCCTCCTCTCCACTTTTCTCTTAGATTTTATTGCTGAGCAGACATCATATGGCATGGAATATCCCTGTAGTCAGTTTGGGTTAGCTGTCCTGGCTGTGTCCCCTCCCAAGGTCTCGCCCACCCCAGCCTACCAGTGAGGGTGGAGTGTTGGAGGGACAGCACTGATGGTTCCAGTACTGCTCAGCAGGCACCAAAGCACTGGCATGGTATCAGCACCTTGCCAGCTACCAGTGCAAAACATGGGAAAATGACCTCCATCTTGCTTGACTCAGTACAACAACCAGGTTACTAGGATTCAAGAAAATTGTGGATGAAAAATTGCTTTCCGATATAATCTTCTCATTGAGAACCTTTGTTAACAATGCTTGTCACCACTGACAAACCAAGGACAACCAGGCTTCTTGACTTTTTTTTTTTTAATTCCTTAAAGGAGCTTAGGGATAATCTTCTTGAAACAAGAAGAATCTTTCCATGACTGTATTTTTGGATCCTCAAACTTCAGCTTTTCTTTCTTGTTTTCCTGTCCGTCTTACTAGTAATTCAAGTGACATTTAAAATAAATTAGAAGATGACTGCTGAACAATGCTTACAGGTATTTGAGGTGTTGCCATTGTCAGAAATGACAGCATGCAGACACATCAGGTTTGTTGAGAAAGGGAGTTCTTCAGTGTAAAAAATAATGTGTATTTTTAAGGTGCCAATTTTGGCAGCATTAAAGCAACACTAGCACCTTTTCTTAAAACCTTTGGCAGAGGTCGTATGAGGCCTCTGAGTTTTATCACAACTTTTGATCGTGCTTGTAGGTGAATTTTTAAATTAAAGACAATCCTCATGCAGTCATTTCTGTTCGGTGGTAGAACTTATTTACTGACACACAGTCACATTTACATTAGAGCCAGTGACTGAACTGTCACTGGCTTCAGTAGGACCAGGGCTGCTCCCGAGCCTGGCCCATCTTTTGGTCCTGAAGACAGCTACCACACAGCCAGACAGGTTTCATATAGAAGCCTAGGCAACCTCATGAATGCTGCCTGTTATGAAAAGTCCTTGGCTCAGGGTGATACCTGAACAGAAAGCAAATATGTTTGCACCATCTAGCAGAATCAGAGTTGTGCCAAGGTGCATGTTAACAATTAAATGGCATGGAGGATCACAAGGCCACCGCCTGCACCTTTAACTGGAACATTGCTTCTTGCTGGAGAAATAGCCCAAGTGTTACTGTCTCTTGTTTGACAGTATCCTTGCACAGATCAGGCTATAGTTTGAATTTCTGTGTCAAGAACACAAAATCAAACCCAGAACTTAGACTGCAACCGGCACATGGGGAAAATGGCACACTAGAAAAAAAACCATTTTGTTTAATTGGAGCCAATGTCCTGTCACGTCTGTCAGCAATACCCTTCCAGGTGGTAGGTAGGAGGCCTGTAACATTTATTTGAAAGGATAACCTGTTTTCCTACTACACTTCCTTTGCACATTTTACAATATCTAAGGTTATATCTGAACTGCAGCTAAGCACGTAATTGCTTCTGCACTTGCTTACAATCTCTACGATACTTTGTAATGTATTTTGGGATCCTTGGAGGATGAAAATTTCTATATAAAAGTCCCATGTGTTAAACTCAGTTCATTTTAATAATACAGCCAAAGTCTAGAGTCACAGATAAGTATCTTCTACATCTAATACTTTCACAGACTAATTTTTTCCCTCCCTGCTCATTTGAGTAGATAGAAGCATACACAGCTTTACATTACTTAAAGGAAGGAATAAAATATGTGTTGAGATCCCTACCCATCCTATGAACTGTGGTGTGTTTGATCCTTTGAAAGTAAAAAATATGTCCTCTGGGTTGTATTTTCCTGCAGTAATTTCACAGTGTTGGCCTACACCAAGGTATTTGACACATTTACCAAGGTTTTCTTTTTGTGTTTCAGTTACTAGTGCTACAGGCAAAAAATGTTTTGGCAAATCAGAGTTACATGCAGAAAAGCACTTATCACAAATGAGTCTGGACTTATACTTCTATTTGTACATTTAAAATCCATGATCTGCTGGAGAATACATACCATAAAGGGGCGTATGGCACGACAATTTCTACACCCTTGCCTTCCAGAAATACTGTTTATTTGACAGTGTGAACCCGTGACCTTGCCCATTTTTCAGAAGATCAGATACTGGACTGTTGCTGTCAAAAATATTTCTAATTTCTGTACACTTGGCCTTCTCTTTACCTTGGTGTGCTATAAAACAGGACAGGCTGATTATTGTGCCTTCACTCTCCACTCACTCCCGTGCACACATCCACACTTGGATGCAGACGTAGCTTTGGCTAATGATTGCTCTGATCATGACTGTGCAGTCACAGAGGCTTTGCAAATTCATTCCCCTAAAACAATCAGTGTTTGGCTTCTTAGCTTGACACAGCCACAGCATTGAGAAGAGGTTATTACTGGGGCCTGAGCAGGATAAACTGGGAAATGTCCTCTTGTAAAGAAAAGCATGCTCGGTGATAATCATATTCTCATCTGATCAGGATGGGGCTATCACAATAGTGTGGCCCAAGAGTTAAAGAGCTTATTTTCTAAATCCCTTCATCCTTTCCACAACCGTGAGACACTGACAGCAAGTCACTTAACTCTGTCCAGCCACAGCTGTGTGGGTTTTGCATAATTAATTATTTATACCGAGGCAGACACAGTAATTAACATCCAGATGAATATGATATTCTGATCAGAAATGCTTTGCATTTTAGCCGTCCCTCAAGCAAGTAACTGTCAAAGCTGGACTGTTTGACAGAGTGGGTCCTGCCAAAACCCCTCCCAGACATCTGTTCTCAGACAAAAAGAACAGATTCTCAAAGCAGCGCTTGCAGACATTGCCTCGTTTCAGCAGGCAAAGAATAACCAATTCACAAATTCTGGCTAATTTTGTCTTATTTCAGGACAGTATGCCAAACCTCGCAAAAAGCCAGGACCTGTTTTTTCAGTCGTGGGCACCGAGTGTTTCCTCATGGAAATCAGTGGCCCACGCTGATGTCAGGCAGGTGCAGGTTGGGAAAGAAGCCCAGGGGATTTAATATGAGGTGGGTTTGAAGATAGTGGGCAATTTTTTGATTTTCTTTGTTTTGGTGAACAGAAACGAACAATAATCATCAGCATTACAATAATACTGAATGGCTTACTTGCTGTTACTGCTGTCTGCAGCATAATAGTAATTCATTGGAGTATGAATTTTATGCTGAGGCAAATTTATGCTGATTTTTTTTCCTATTTCTCCTTTCTAGCAGAAATTTGTATTAATCACTAAGAATTGTGGCTAAACATTCAAAAACAAAAATAGGAATTGACACCCTGAATGCACACACCACTGCTAGACCTGACTGCAAATTGCATTTTTCTTCTGTGATTTCTGCTGTACTACTCATATAATCACAGTGCTTTAATGCTGCTTGCTGACTGCAATGGAAGTCCAGATGATGGCTGCAAGAAAGAGGTTACACCATAACAGAGACAAACCTATCCAAACAGATGCACATATGTTTTACAATGCACAGTTCACTGACCACATAGGAACCAGGAGGATGGCTGCTGGTTTGAGATGTCATTTGGCACCCCAGCATCCTGAGAAGCTGTGCCATTCTTCAAGAGCAGCTTAACCTCTGAGGTAGGAGGGAGGCTATGACAGCTGGGGAAGGACAGATAGTGGTCAGCCAGACTCCAAATACTCCTGAAGGCTGTAATTTTGCAGTAGGAATGAGATGATCAACCAAGAACAGGTACCCCTACTCCACCACTACTCCAAATATTCTTTGAGATGGTGGTGGCATCCATCTGACCTTCAGTCAGCTGGCTCAGCTTGCTAAACCTGCTGGCACCCCCACCCCCCACTTTATGTGATTGTTGGGTCAGTTTTTTACTGGTTTGACTCTTGAAACAATGCCATGAGTTTATGACAAGTACCAAACCAAGGAAACAAAGGGAACAAGGAGCATTTGTCAGACTGGTTTGTTTTACCAAGCTGTGTACCCCAGAAAAAATGAAAAGCAGACCACACAACCAGCCTTCAGCAGCAATGGACAGAGAGGCTCTACTAGGAGTGCAGAGGAGGCTACGTGGAGATGGTTTCAACCCATAAAGTCCTTGAGAACTGCTTAGTCAAGGAAACCAGGATAGAAGGAACTATTTTACAGGGTCCAGAGAGCACAAGCAAGTTTGTTTACAAGCCATTCTTTAATCTCATTTGAATGCAAATTTAAATTTTTACCTATTCCTTAATTGTTACAGTTGTGTCAATAAAAGTCTTGGAGTGCTCGGCTTTAAGGCCAGGATACAGGTATACCAAAGCCAGTTCAGGTGTTGTTCACACTGACCTGAGACCATTCCAGCCAGCAAACACACGAGTTAAACCATGTACTTGTTAAAATGCACAAAAAGAGAGCCAAAGACAGCCAAGATGAATAAACTTGTGTGTACCTAGAGGGATCTAGAAATCTTTCCTACTTTAGTTCATCACAGGAGTGCAAAAGACCCTGGGTTACAGATCGAGGAGGTGGAGTGAAGGTCCGTGTGCAGGTTCTGTTACAGCTGTCCAGGGACACATTATTTTCCTATCCTCTGAGATGTGTGGCAGTGGTAACCTGGACTTGATGGCACAGAGTTTTATTCATTATGGCAATTTGTATATTGCTGCTCCCCCAGTCCTGCTGCACATTCAACACACACAATCTCCTGGTGACCGCTACCCTGGACATGCTAAACATGGCAGGAAGGAACCACATGGGAGCTCTGCACTATTTACTGACTGTAAAACTCAATAATGGATGCCCTAATCTGTGTGACTCATTTCTAAAGACAGCGTGGACACTCAGTTTCTCCAAAATGTCTGTCAAGGCGACTAAGTAAATTCTTTGATACCACTAGCCTCAATTTCTCATCTGCTGACATCATTATCACAAAAGATCATCTGACAAAAACACACTTTACTTTCGAGTGTCAAGCTCACAGGTGTGCAGTGATGAAATCAAAACCACTATTTTCAAGCATTTGGCCGTATACAGTTGTATTTTCAATATATCCTTAAATTATCTGCAATGACGTGTTTTTTAGAGGAGCTGGTTTGCAGATTAAGCACCTGGTTTCCAGTGTCAGTCTTGTTCATTTAGAGTTAATTTTGTCTCACACTGTGATGGACATGGGGCACATGCCTAAAGGACTCCTAAGGAGTCTTATTGAAAGACAGGGGGTTTTTTCCAGCTTTCATAATCCAAATCTTACTTGGAAAGGAAGGATTTGGCCATGAAAATAATTTTTTTACACTTCTTCGCAGTTTTTATGAAATCAACTAGTCTTATTCTCCTGAGAATAGTAAAAGGGAAGACTTCTTTGGAATGACAGCTCTCCTCACAATAAATGCTCCAGGATTATCCCTGTTCCTATAGAACGTAACAGAAGGAAAAATCAGTCTGTTAGCTTGAAACTGTAAGGAATTTTGCACAGTCTGAATGTCAAGGCCTATGATTATTGTATTTATTGAAAAAAATATTAGAAATCCCAGATTCCCAATAATGAGGTCAATTCATACTTTGGTTGCTTCTATTTTCAGTATGGGAGAGTTAAAGAAACTACGCTTTTGAAACAAGACATTGTTCCAAATGTTATATTGCTACAAGAGAATTCACGTAATTAACATCTTGCATCTTTTTGGAAGTGTGATGGTTTTGTATGCATATTTTTTTCCAGAAAAGCAGCAAAGTCATACAAACCAGGAGAAGAAAATAGATGATGACGGGTTATTTTAAAGGCTCTGGATAGTGATTGAGTGTGCTGGCCAGGAAAGCTGAACCAGTCACAGGGAATGGGCAGAACCGTGTTCCAGTATGCCAGTTCTCTGCTTTTTTTTGCCTTTTTTGTCTTCCTCTTTATTTTTTTTTTTTAATAGTATATAATGTATCTCTATAACCATCCATCAGCCCAAATGCCCTCCCTTTTGGCTTTCTTTTCAAGGCTTGCTAAGTCAGCAATTTTAGAAGCAATATCTCCTGCAAATCATTCTGCACCTAGCTGTACTGCATGCAGCCAGAGCTGATGGGTCAATGAAGTGTGTGGGAGAGGAGCAGGCAAGAAGATCCTTTCACTCCCATTTGCTCAACACCGGTGCAGTGCCAGTGACCCTCTGAAGTGTGAGGGGACAATCATCCTCCAAGTGACCCGCATGGGGGACAGAAGGAAGTGGCATTCCCTCTGCAGCACAAACGTCATGCTCTCACACCATGATCAGTTAAACGAGAAATGGATGGTGGTGGCAGATCAATAATCAGCAAAAGCAGAAGCTCATGATGCTTGTCAGGTAATTTAAACACATCAAGTTCATTGTTATATCTAATGTGTCTCTTTTCTGAAAGCACAGGCCCTGAAGGAGCAAGCCTTTCCCAAGGAGAATAACACTGACTCCATTTTGTCCAAAGCATCTCTTTTCAGCACAGAGACACTATGTCTTTTTCCCTGCAGAATATGAAAGCGCATTAGAGGACAATTAATAGTGAAAACCCAGCAGGGCTGCTGTAAGCAAGTATGCACGGCATGCTCCCCCATTGCTTCTGGACTGGCACTAGCCTGTCAAATGCCTGGAAATGAAGCTTTCTTGAGCCTTTATTAAGATTCATAGGAAAAGCAGGCCCCAAACCCAAAGGCAGCATCAGCATGAAGCATCTCGGCCTCCTCTCTCCCATAAGCACTGCCAGCACATCTGGCTCAGACTCTAGAGGGAAATGAAGAAACTGGGCGGGTGTATAAAGTGAATCTGTCAGCATTTACTTGCATGACAATCTGCCATGTAGAGTACATGCCACGCACAATGCAGTGCTCTCCAGAGACCAGTCTCCTGCTACACCCTGGCTGCAGGCAAGTACACGCACATTTCTCACATCTATGCCAGAGAAGGACTGCAAAAATATACACTAGCTTCACAAAGGGCTGCGGTGCCCGCACAGGATGGAGGTGACTTCTTTTTTTCCCCTTTATGCTTTTTTGTAGGCTTCATAGCAGCCTTAAATCCCATCTCTTCAGAGGCACTGCTGAAAATCCCAAGCCTCTCAAGTCCAGGTATTTTAAACTTTGCTCCCTCCCTCACTACTGTTTATTTGACAATTTGATTAGTTATTAGTGGTTCAGGTGAGTGTGTGTGCACATGCATCTGTATACGTACACAAGACTTAATGACACATGTTCGCTAACTCATTCCAAGTATACATACAAACACATACTGCTTTCTGATAAACTGAACCCCAAAATAATCTCTCTGATTCTCTGTTTTCCTGCAACTTTGCACTGATTTTTAGAGCAGGGCAAAGAATGTACAAATCAATGTATTCATTTATCATTTCACACAATGATGCTCTTCACTACCTGAAGGTACAAACAGTACATTTGTGGAAGATGAAAAATATAAAAGTTGTTATCATGTAGAGCCCAAATAGATGCATAAACTCTAGGAAGTACAAAAGAAGCCCCTTCCTGTGCTTTCTTTCTGAAGCACTTAGAGCAAGCCCAGCTCCCCATGGTCACCTCCAGAAGACACCCAGGGCTGGGTGGAAGAGGCAAGTGCAGGCTGCTTGTTGAGTGAGTGGGAGAACAAGCAGAGCTCCTGGATAAAAATGGATCTGTTATTCCTCACATTTCCACACTTGTGCCTCTCAAATCTGGATTTTTAGTTTTAAAAAAGTGCTTCATTTGCAACAGACTTGGCGGATAATGGATGTGTGGTAAAAATACCGGGTTTTTTGGATTATGAGGGACAGAAAAACATGCAATTCTGCCTATGAAGATAAGAAACACAGTTATTTACTGAGCACCTGAAGTTCCCAGAAGTGCCTGCTGTGAGTCTTGGCTAGGTTAGCTGGTTAGGCACACTAACTCCCTGGCTATGCAAGTAACAATTTCAGCTCAGCACACAGCGGGCCGGTGCTGTGTCTGCATCAGGCTGCGGATTGAGTGTCACACCAGCCCCAGAGGCTGAGTTCAGCACTGACACACCTGGCTTGGTGCTCTCTGGTGTTCCCTGCGCTTCCCTGGGTGCTCTCAGGGGGTGCTGGAGAACAGCCCCAAGGCATAACCTACAAGCCACCATGGTGTGTCACCATGGGCACCCCTCAGCATGGCCACCAATACATGCTCAAGGAGGTCGTGGGAAGAGCAAGGGTGACCCTCCAATGTTGTTGCAGAGTGTGGTGATGCTGAGCAGTAGGTTTCTTCTTCTTTGGTATCTGAATCTTTGATCTGTGGTCTACGGGTCATTATATTATCACCCAGTGATTCTCCTCATCAGTTGATAAACTATATTTCAAACAAAATTTCCATTTTATTAGAAAACAGTGCTTTGAGAAAGTTCGACTATGGGGTTTTTTTGCTGAAATCGAAAGAAGTGTTCCACTACTCTGCATTCTTATGAAGTAAATGTTTCATTTTCATCATGTTAAAATCAGATCATTTCAAGTTGCTTTGATTACTAATGCAGAAATCTAAATGCTAAAGCAAGATTTAAATGTGTTTCTTTTGACATTATCAAGATGAAATAATTCAATAATTGCATGAAAAATATGCTATTGAATATGATGTGGTATTCAAAAACATTTTTCTCTGAATCAGTAGAGTCTCACAGAAAACATACCCTTTGTAGCTTGGTGAGAGCAGACATAGGCCTGCTCTTAGACACTAAACCAAGTCTAAATCATTTCCTATATCACTGTATTTTTCCTATTTGCCTTCTTGCTGACATTTTTGATCTACTCAGAATTGCAACTTATCCATTGTTATCCAGGAAGCACAAAGCAGACCTTTTCAAAAAGAAATGTTAAATTTTTCAATTTATTGCTAAATACTCGATATTTCATTGATGAAAAGAATAATGGTAATGCATTCAGTAAAACTCTTGACTCAAAATATATGCTTGCCATATTTTTCTTAGCTTAGAGGAGAAAAATAATTATTCCATTTTCATTTTCTTGATATATGAAAAGAAGTCTTTCAGCTGATTTTTTTTGCAGCATGGTGAGAATGGCCCAGCTGTACCATAAGCTGAACACTTAGCCTTGTATTCAGAAATCACCAGCTTGCATTCAAAAGTCAGTTAGTCTTGTATTCAGGCAGCAAAGATCATATGAATGATAAATGATTTGTAATGCAAGATGCTTTTTTTCCAGATCTTTTCTGGAGGTCAAAGGGCTCATCATTTTATGCTTTTCCAAAATTATATTTTTCTTTAGAAAGCAGGAAATTATTGAAACCCAGTATAAAATACGTATTTTAATAAGCAGGGTATAGAAGGTATGACCTCTGTCACTTGCTAAGTTTATCAACACCTTGCGTTGTCCCAGTGGTATATTTGAAGGAGATTTTAATATAAATCTGGTATTGAATGTGAAGATCTTTCCATTCTCACATTTTAATGAACTTCTTTCAATGCCGTGATACACAGTCAGGATCCTAAATCTGAGTTATTGCTGCACTACATTTTGCAAGGCATGTCATTTGTGCACTGCAGTAGGGTTTTTCCTTTGTTAGAAAAAACAGTTTGTATATCTTTGCTTGGATAGAGTAACTTTAATCAAACCGTGTATACATATTTTAATTACAGATAAAACCTTCAGATGCCTAAAAGTAATCTTAAAAAAATGAAATAATAATCCTGGAAAATGGACATATTGTACAATTATAATTTAAAAAATAAAGACAGATGGTTTGAATAAGTGGCAAACTCATATTTTCATTGACTAGAAGCCTACACGTATTTGAGAAAATACTTTGAAATTAATTATTTGCCAAAAAAAGATGTCAGTGTTCTGGAGCTCTGCCACACTGTAGCATCTTGCTTGGTTGGATGAATGTGTGAGAGGAAGGCAGATACGGACTCCATAATGATCTGTCATAATTCAGAGCAGTGGGGCAGATTCAAAATTAAAGCCAGCTCCAAATACCCTGGAGGAGCCAGTTTCACACTGCAATATGTCAGTAGTTTGGGAGTATCATTTTCTTCATCTCCAGTCTCACATTCAGCCTCACTCCTCCTCAATCTAGTGATTTTCTTTGGAAATGCTTATTTTTCATTAACCCTCTGTGGAAGCCCATTTATTTACTACATTTTGGCCTGGTATAATGAACCCGAGTGTGAAGATTGAGTTTGTGGAGAGCCCACAGACCTTGCACGAGCTGAGACAAACTGAATCAAGACCTTGCTCTGCTCCTGATGCATCACTTAAACTTGGGCTGTGTCTGTGTCCCTGCATTTTTCTTCAGGGATGTAATCACCTGCCTCTGCCCTGATGGGATTTAAGCACCCATACTGTGCTGAAGCTTTTAAAAGGAGATGTACCATGTATGATGTAAGAAGAAAAATAGCCCTATAGTTTAACTCGGTCTACTTGAAGTTTAGTTATCTGGATTCTCCTGAGGGCAGTGGGATACGACCTTACTTTGGATATACCAACTAGCACATTACTGACCAGTAATGCAAACCCCACTGCTGTCAACCTGTAAGTGTGCATAAATGCCTACAACACGAACAAAAATATGTGAAAGTAACAAAGACCTTCTCATACTGCTTGCAGAGCACTCAATACTGCATAGCATAAACAGTTTCCTGTAAATGGCTTTAAATTATAATTAAAAATATATGTAAAATAGATGAATAGATGAAAATAACTGTTTTCTGTTCAAAAATGTCTGACATTTTGGTGCTGTAGCACTACTGATTCTGTATAAATAATTGCTTCTCTTACAATAATCCTGTGAAAGCTGGAGGCCACACTGATTTCAAATCCACACGTGTCCTTCTCTTATTCAAGCATGATGTAGACTGATAGTGAGGCATTCACATATTCTTACATGGAGAGGGAAAAATTGGAAGTTTGTGAAAGGAGGGTTGGTAGGTCTGAGGTATGATTCTGGCTAGAAAATAAAAAATAATATTAAAAATTCTGGGACTGTACAGCTATAATATGTGCACATCGTATTCCTGGAGATGCATTTTACATAGATACCCTCATGTACATAGAGAGTTAACTTATTACTCCGACACAAATGCAGTATATATCTCAAAACAATAATCTTCTTGTAATGAGCAGCTGTTTCTGATGACAATAAAGATTCTGAAATTTCACACGCATAACTCATGAGGTGAATGAAAAAATACATATAGAAGAGAGCAGTTTATAGTAGTTGCTGCCAAACATGGTACCAAGCAAGATAACCCAGGATTTGTTTCTGAATGACCACCAACCTTTTCCAAAATGTCAAGTGCAGATTGGAAAAATGTCTAATTTAATGTTCTTTAATTACATGCATGCAAATCATTGCCTCCTCTTGTTTTGTTTTATTTATTTATTTATTTATTCATTCATTCATTTATGTATTGTTTGCTTCAGTGTGACATTCTTCCTTGTAAGCAAGGAAAGCCATGTGTTAACTCTGACCTTAGGCTTTAAGAGAGTTTGAGCTTTTTCATTGACCCTCCCCCCTCGATTCTGGGGCTAATATGTCTCATTATCTCAGTGCATAAAACTGATTATTAAGTAGCGTTAGATGAAGCAAACAGGCTTCCACTTGTCCTTTTAAATTATCTCAGTATCTTTAATTGTTTAAAACTGACAATGAGGTCATTCAATTACAGTATTCTCTATACAGTCTGTGCTTAGTGTCACATTGAGGTTGTTATCCAGAGCAGAGGGGGTTAAATTATCCGTATGCTGTTGCTGCTGTGATCCTAATGTAAATGAACATTTGGTGGTTTATTTTTTTTTCCTTAGCTGCTGGTTACTACGTTATTAGCATATTTGATGTATTCCTCAGCTCAGTTAATAAGCAGTTCTGAAGGCAAAAGATTGATGTTTTAGAAGGCCGTTTATAGACCATTCTGCCTTGTAACAATATCTGGAACACGTCTATGTGCTATTATGACTAACTGACTTTGGGTTTAGGCCATATGCACCACTGACAAAGCCTAATCTGTGTTCCTGTCTGCTGCTTAGGTGTTTTATTACTAGATTTTGACCATCCTATGAATTCCAAACATTTCTTCTTTCCTCTCTATTTCCTACTGAAACTAAATTCTGTCTTGATATTAAAGTGCATTAAAGAATTATTTGTACTTCTGTTGTATTAAGATTATCTGAATACCATTCCTTGTATAAAATACAGCCAAAGCCCTGAAGTACATTTGAGTAAGTCTTATTAAAAAAAAAAAAACCTCTAATAACATATTAAGGAAAAATATATGGAAATACAGGAAATACAAACAGGTATTAGACCTAGTCCATAGAATAACATGGAGAATGAGATCAGCGTAAAATGTTCTGATGCAAGAGTAATTCAGCCAATCCTAACAGAAGTACAGGGAGTAGACACTGCAACTGACTGCTCAGATGGAAAAACTGTGTTTCCATAGCTGGGCACAGGAAAGCTCTGGAGGGATGTTCAAGGGTTTGTTAGGGGAGGTGGCAGCCGGTACCTGGGGCAGGTGCTGGCAGAGGAAGAACTCTTCTGGTCCAAGAGCCAATCTTGCCAGCAGGTTGTGGAATTTGGACTCTCTCCATCTTTTTCACTAACTCTCCTATATGTAAGATAGAAACTAACCTGTGGAACTCAAATTTTCGATTCAGAAAAATAAATTCATTTTAGCTCAACAACTGTCACTCTTCTGTCTATTATACTATTGATTTTAGTGCTGTTGAAATGCTTTGGGAACCTGAATAGCTTTCAAATCTATATTTGAAATCTGTCCCTTTGTTTGAGTAGTGTCACAGGTAGTGTGATCAATACAGTTAGCACTGAAGCCTGCTTAATGATGGCAGTGGCTTTTGGTAAGGACTTGCAAGGTTTCAAATTCCGTTCTGGGAAATAAGACTCTTCAACCAGTTTTGTAAAAACAGACTTTTGTTGAGGCAATTTTTCTTCAGATTTTTCAAAATCATTCCACTCTCTCCTCTGCCTTTCACCCTCACCTGTCTCTGCTGTTTCAGTAGTAATCAGAAAAATACTGGTTCTCACAGGAACCTTCAAGGTGAAAAAAACTTATCAAAATTATTATGTCCGTGCAAAATATTTTATCTTTGGTACCTCAGGGTATTTGACAAAAAGACTTTTTCTCTAAGTACTTTCAACCAGACCTTACTGACAAGCTTTCCACAGATAAACAATGTATATCCCTGGTTTTTTTCCTCATCAAGCTGGGACACTACATGTATTTTGCCAAGTCTCTTGGCAGCTAATGTTTTTGTTAAATTGGCTAGTACATCTGTCAGCCCTGGGACAAAGCTAGGTTTCCTACCCTGAACCTTTCAAGCAGAACCTTTTGTAAAAGACAAAATGCTGTATCTACCTTAAAACATAAAGGATCCTCAGGGCATTGGAAGCTAATGTGCAGCTTTAATGCAAACATCCCTTGTGAGGGCTCTCGGTCCTTGTATGCTCTGAACAGCAGGAGGAAGAATACATGAATATAAATGAGCTGCGCAGCAGTATTCAGAAAATGGAGCTATAAGAGTTAATGAGATGGTGTCCTGCTGCTGGACGCTTGCACGTTAAAAATTCTGATGGTTTTATCCAGCAGCAAGTTTGAAAAACCTGGGCAAAGCCAGTGATTGTGAAGAACCCCTGACTACAGAACGGTGCCTCTTTCCATGTGGCCTTGCTACAGGCAAAGAGCCTTTGATATATCTAAATCTAACAAGGGAGAAAACAGAGGGATTACTACAAATCATTGACCATGGAGGAACCAAGTAATTATTAATAGCATTATACACTGAACTGCACATGGCTGGTGCATATCTGCAGCTCTGTGTGTTTAGCTGCACACAGCAACTGGCAGAGGACCCTGCCACTAAACCCCACTGCAGATTGCAAGATGTGTGTCTTTAAGACTCACTCTGTAGCAGGAGAACTAAAGGGAAGGTTACCATTTATGTTGGCCACAAAGGTGCTGCCCCACTCCAGAGACAATGCAGTGCATCTCCTCTTTCTTGTAACCAATGGTACTTTTCCAAAAACAGCCGGTACTCTGAAAAGGCCCCTTTGAGATGCTGCTCATTGTATGTCTAGCACAGATAAGTCTGACCTACCTATTCTGTGCTATTCTGTTAATTTAAAGAATTAACAGGATGCATTGCAAGGCAATAATAAATCTGCTCTGCAATGAGACACCTCTACACTGCAGAGTCTCCTCTCACTGTGCTTGGATGAGGTGCAGAGCTGCTTGGCACAGGTGCTGGTATGATGGATTTGCTCTGCAGAGTCATGCACATCCCTACTCTTTCCAGGGTCTCCCAAGTCCAAGAGACCACCTTGCTCAGGTTGGCCTCCTGTTCAGAAACACCTGAGTACTGAGAGTCTTGTATCTGAATGCTCCATGGAGTCTGAACCTGAAGAGCTTAGGAAGAGCCTATGGTCAGGCAGGATGTCCATATGTGTTGCACAAGGTGCTGCAGGAGTTGCCTGCAGCAATTTCACCTCCTTGTTTACCTTCAGGAACAATCTGGTCTATTAAATATTATTTTGAAAGCTTGGGGGCCGTAACCAGCAGCAGAGTGAAGATTAGCTAAGCATGGGGCTTGTTTATACATGTTCAGTGATTATCACCCAGCTGGTGCATTTTTCACTCTTGGTAGTCGAGAATTAATAAACTTGCTGAGTGACAATTTCGACCTCATCTCTAATGAAATTAGCTTCCCTGGCAGGAATTGATGATCACAGTTTTGACAGGAGCTACCAGGTGTCACTCTGATATGTTTCTTGTAAGTTCTTTTCCTAAGGACTTGTTGACATGCAGGAATAGTCTAAAATAGTTATTGAAAAATAATAATAATAATAATAATAATAATAATAATAA